>JAPMUY010002412.1:87500-211154 GCA_026901105.3 Galaxias olidus | reverse complement strand
ATGAATATTTTCCAGATGCACTGTAAGTATTAAAATCACTCAAACTATTCACAATGACAGTAGAGCTTAAACGAAGTGGATCGAGGGTCAGCCAAATTGCGCTGTGTAAAACTCTTCCTGTAATAGCTTGGGAACTGTAACTTTATTGCATTATTCTTCTTCTTTCACCTTTATTTCAACACACTACTAATTTACCAGAATAATACTGTAGAAATAAACGTAGTTTATGGGAAATGGGCGATATTATGAAGGCACGATTTTTGCGGAATGAAGTAATCTATTTCATTAGAATTAATTTTATGACAATGTAATGCAATATCTTTTACTCATCCTAACAGCTAACTGTACTTCCGAAACAAGCTCTAGATCCATAACTAGATCCACCATCGTTATTTCTCCAACACTTCAATAGGGCTACTGTAAACATACAGTATTGTTCCAGATATCTAACAAGACTGGACGATGAGCGCTACAACCATACAGATGGAACATGTAGGCTACTGCGCTCTCGATTCATTTCAATGCATGTGTGCAAAACTTCTTCATTTGCTACATTGCTAGTGAACACGAAACACCATGCAATTGTCGTTCATTACTGCAGGATAGGGGAAGCATCTAGGTGCTTGGCAAGGTGCTGATGCTAACTAGAAACTAGCTAACAGGAATAATTAGCGATATGGTGACCCCGTCACATACTCACAGGTGCATTCGTGCAGATGTCCAGAACTGTTTGGCGCGGTATTGTTGTTATTTATGAGTTAGCTATCCCACTTCTGATGGACCAAAATTAATCATACCCTTGTGTATACTGCCATCTAGTGACCACAATAAAATGTTGACTAACATAGGCTACATGTAGCCTATACATTTTATTGCGGTCACTATGACAGTATACATTCATTGTCTCATTCATTGTCTATGGGCAAATTAAGCGTGAAAAAGTACCAATTAAAAAATAACTAGTGGACAGATTAATTAGCTGTGTAAAAGCGCAGTCTGTGCAGTGTTAATTTTGTCAACGAAAATTTGGACTAAAAGTATTCGTTGACTACCATTTTCTTCATGACTAAATTGTAACGACAACGTAAATTAAAACATATTGACGACGAAACGTAGTACGAAATCTCTGTTCATTTAGTCCGGACGAATTAAGATGAGACAAAATATCTGGCTCTGTTCTAGGACAACCGTTGCCGTCTCAAGGCATTGATTTTACTTTTTAACGATTCACTTCATACAAATTCCCCTTGCCTTTTTGCATCTTTCTTATTTTATGTTGATGTTTTCTGAGTCTGTGCATGTCCGCGCAATTTGTAGCAAATGCCAGGCCATTACAGTATAATTTGAACAAGCTAACGCGTAACCTTGTGAGAGCTCCAAATCTAGCTAAAAGTTAAAACCCTGTCTGCCAAGGTAACGGTAAATATATATTATGTGATTGATTCGATAGCATTAGGAAAACTTAACGTTACGTGTCATAGTGCCTGCTCTCGCTTTGGAAGCAGTGACACTCATCTCAGAGCGGTGCTGCTAACTTCATCGTTCAGTTTAGCTAGACTGCATTGCAGAAGCTAGTTACGGTTAATCAGCCACTGCCTTCTTGTTGCGTAGGCCGGGCGCCACTGTTCAAGTGGTTGCTTAATTATGAGTAGAAGTGTGCATATAAACCAGAGCCATTTAAGTTAATTCCCCTTGGGAGTCAGGACTAAAACATTGACGAAGATTTGACTAAAACGAAAACTTACTAACACTGACTAAATCTTAACTATAACGAAACAAAATTAAATGACCAAAATTTGACTTAAACGCAACTACAGTTTTCAGTAAGGACGAAGACGAAAACAAAATGAAAAATGCTTGTAAAAATGAACACTGAGTCCGTGGCTTTTCGAACTGACATTTTGGCGTTGCAATGGAAGCGAAATGCAGACCTGTACTTAGGTGCCGGAAAATGGGGCTAATATTATTATAATAATAATAATTATAAAACTTCAGGATAACTGTATTGCGTCTTAAGAGGCAATCACATAATAACCAGACGGAGTCATTCATTGCTGCAAGCCAATGCTGCAAGCCAAGATAGTCAGCTTAACATAACAACTTGCAACTATATAACATCAACGCTAAATGGTGGTATATGCCCGTGAAATCTCGGAATAAGCCCGTGAAATCTCTCGCCATTAATTTCAATGGGGCCAAAAACCGATTAAAAATAATAATTCAAAAATATAACACGTAAACTAATCACTTAGCTGTATGTAAGCGCAACGGACTGCAATACCCAAGACATGTGGGCACTGGAAAGGAATCTATTGGGTCACAACTACGGGCGTTGATAAGGCGCCAAAAATAGGCCTAATAATAATAATAATATGACTTTCCGGTAACAATATGTGCTGCATCTGACGATGCATCACCTAATTATGTCATAAAAGAAGAAAGTGTGGGTGTCACCCCACACATTCACTCTTGCGTTCCACACCTCCGGAGTTCTGATTGACCTGCGGCTTGTAGGCCTACCATGTCTGCATGACATCAACAAGGGGATAAGGTGGTGAAGCACAATCAGGCAAAAAAAACCAATAACAATTAGAAAATTTGTGGCCAAAAAATGTTCAACTGAAGTGGCTATCAGCCCCTCAAAAGAAGTTGGGACTCAATTAACATAGACCTAAAAAATACACTTGAAAAGCTCAGAGGCACAGTTGAAAGAAAGTTAGAAAAAATAGGTGGATGTCATATGTTACTAGTGAATTGAACGATTTGGACTGTTGGAGAAACTTAAGAAAAACTCAGGAAGAACGAAAAACATCAAGGAGGCAATAAGAGATCGACAAGCTAATTACATAAAGATGGCAAAAAAAAAAAATGCAAAGTTTGACCTTTCCGGGCTTAAAGAGAAATTTAAGTGCACTAAATCTAGACTGGGAAAAACACTTTCGGAATCCCGAGATAGAGTAGTTTGAAAAGGAGCACCCACAACAGCAACAGGACGGATATGGAATCCAAAGAAGCAGTGCTGCCGACAAAAGCAGCCCTTAAACATACAGAAAAGGTAGGAGAAGTACAGCATGTACGAGGGCAATTTATACTTGGCACAAGCAAATGGAGATGGTCAAAATCAATCCATTCGTAAAAGTGCAAATTAGTGATAGATCAAATACATAAGCAGGAGAAAGCAGTAAGGAGCGCCAAAGCTCTCGTCAACAGAACACAGGCGATGGATGAATTGGGAAAGTGAAGCAGAGAAATATTACCTGGAAGTGCTTGTGGGGAATAGAAACCACAAGAAACAGCTTAATTTTTAGGGCAACCTACAATTTACTACCAACACCTACAAATCTTAGTCAGTGGGTAGGTGAGGAACCAACATGTCCCATCTGGGGGTACAGCTAATCTGACACGCGCTGTTTGGGTGCAAGGAATGCACTCAAGAAAAATATACCTGGTGCCACAATCAGTTACTGTTGAACCCGATTGAACATCTTTGGAGAGATCTGAAAATGGCTATGCACCGACGCTCCCCATCCAACCTGATGGAGCTCGAGACGATCTGCAAAGAAGAATGGGAGAAACTGCCCCAAAATAGGTGTGGCAAGCTTGTAGCATCATACTCAAGAAGACTTGAGGCTGTAATTGCTGCCAAAGGTGCTTCAACAAAGTATTGAGTAAAGGGTGTGAATACTTATGTACATGTGATATTTAATTTTTTTATTTTTAATACATTTGCAAAAAATTCTAAAAAACTTTTTTCACTTTGTCATTATGCGTTTTTGTATGTAGAATGTTGAGACTTTTTTTATTTAATCCATTTTGGAATTAGGCTGTAACATAATAAAATGTGGAAAAAGTGAAGGGGTATGAATACTTTCCGGATGCACTGTATAAGCAGAGATCTAAGGGCTGTTCCAATATGTTTACAATAGTCCTTTTTGGTCTAGAAAAGATGAGACGATGCATTTAATCTCTGAACCTAAGGCCTCTGTACGCCTATATAGATATTCTGCTGTTTTTAGGTACAACACTAATTTACCACATTAACAATGTCTAGACTGTATTTCTGATGAATTTGATTAGAATTTGTTTTTGCTTTTCCTAAAAAAATAAAGGCATTTCTAAGTGACCCCAGACTTTTGAGCATTTGTTCAAGTTTTAAACAGAGAGAGAGAGAGCGAGAGAGAGTGAGCGAGCGAGCGAGCGAGAGAGCGAGAAATCATGGTAAAGGTGCAAGGATTAAATAAACTGAACCAGTCTCGGAGACGGATTATGAAAATAATGGTAACCCTTTAATATAATGAATGGACCTTATTGTCTTATGATCTGCCTTGTCCAAATTTAATTTGAAACAAAAACAGATTTAATGAGAACTACACAAAATAACTGACAAAAAGAACACAGAAATAGTTAACAGGCAGACATTTCTACCTGCTGTAGTCTTGCTTATATGTAAAGTATTGGGTAGTCTTGCCAATCTATTAGCCGGATGTAAATCAAACTTGCCTGAATTGAGAAGTATCACAATGAGAATAAATTACGGAAATAATACAATTAAAGAATAATGACATTTAGGACGTTTGGGGAGTAATCGTGGAGGCAAACACAACATAGGTCAAGGTCCTGTTGCAGTGATTGTAGGTGCAACAGCAGATTCCATGGGGCGTGGGATTGGTTTAGCTATCTTCAAAGGTATAAATATGTTAGAGGCACGGTGTTCATTCAGGTACTCTCCTCCTTTCTCCTCGTAGTCTAGCCGGCTGATCCAGCCATTTGTTCCTTCTCCTCTAGGAGGGTGCTCCAAGGCCCAGTCTCTAGCTCCATACCATGCATCCAGAGCTGGTCGTGAGGCCGTATTCACCTGGACAGTAAGTTAGAATTAGAAGCTTGACGTACAGCTCCCTCCAGATATGTTAAAAATGTAAAAAGGTTAAATACCTGAAACTGTGACTGGAAGGGCCTCAATGCAAGCAGTTCCATCTTCACTCTCTCCTTCATGCCTGGGTATTGCATGTTCCCTCCAGTCAGAAATACATTTCTTACCAGTGCCTCCTGCTGTTCAGAAGAGTACCTGCACATAGAACAGTACAATGAAAACTAGCCAACAATTGAATTACATGAGTTATCTTTGACCACATAGTAATTACTGCCACATATGCGTATAGCTAATGATAATATCTAAGAATTACTATGTATATTGACAATAACCAATAATAATATCAATAATAAAATATTGATACCACTGGATGTAGGAAGTGTGTTTGGTTGTGCATACTTGGGTTCATTCCTGTGGCTACGTTGCATTACCTGGCCAAAACGAAGTGCAGTGTCTCCATCAGCCCCATCTGATCCTCACCTATAAGAGAGGGTTGGAAAAGGATCTCTGGACAGCGTAGGCGCTCCGTCCCCACAAACAGCTGGTGGTACTCCGCCATGTTAAAAACGGGCTGTAGGGAGAAGATAGAGGTCAGACTGACATTGCCCTCAAGATAGTGTTTCCATTAAATACAAAAACACTACACTTTAGAATAAGAAGATTACAATAAAGAAAGATATGTAATAAAAATGTACAATTGTAAAACAAAATACAAAAGAATTTCTTAAACTTAGCTACTATTAACCTAACCTCAACAAGGTATTTTATATTAGTGTGAATGCTTCACAGCGACAGCGTACAATCAATTGTAATCTTCATAAGAAGAATGACAACCTCTTGAACCTGGAACTGAAATATTGTTAGAATTCATAATTTTCTTCACCTGTATAACACTGACAGGCTTCTCTAAAACAGTGTTTTCTTCTTCAAAGTTTGGTTCCACTATCGTCACTCCGTCCCCCTCGTCCATCGGCTGCTCCAGCTCTGCCCCCTGTGGGAAGTCAATTTCAGTGTTTCAGTATTTAGTGTTATTGTTTTTGTATGTCTGAGCAATATGTTTTCTTTTACATCACTATACATTATTGTTGGTTGTGCAATAACCTACAACATTAGGACAGCAATACTAGAAAACACTACTTTACACTAAAGTCAAATGTTTAGGCCTCAAAAGAGCTCAAGCCATTGATTTTGGTGGATTTCCGAGTATTTCTGTGCCAAATTGTCATGAAGGAAGAGTTTTATATGTTTTGTCAATCAGCTATTTAGTTACTTGGAAACCATTTGTATGTAGAGGTTAGCATGAGCACCATGACTCACATGCTGCCTTTGTTATATTTAGATGGAGCTTTACAACTACAAAGGATATGTGTGGTTGCAGGTTTGTGGTTACACATTTGCCTCTGAGCAAATTAAAAACATAAAAAATTTTCAACTAGATTCCAGTGCCAATCCAATTAAAATTTAAACCCATGACTATGAGGGCCCCTGTGGTAATGTGTTCTATTATAAAACATAAAGCATTCACTATCATAATAAAACTAAAGGTAAGGCTGTCACCTCTGTCTTCCCCTCTATTCCATCTGCTTGCAGTACTCTATGCCTGCCCTGCTCCACTGCCATGTTAAGCTTGCTGATGTATGACTGTAGCTCCTCAGCAGAGTCCATGTTCAGTTCCACCAGGTTTTTATGGAACTGGTCCACTAGCCCATGTTCCAAAAGCTCCTGTTAACAAACAAAGTGATAATGTATCGCTAAGATTATTATCAGTCAACAGTCAATCATATGATTACATACTTCTATTTGCTTTAAGGGGAGGAGTCACAAATCAGCCAACGTGCCTGTACCACTAGTAATTTATCGAGGCGCTCCTGGTCTTGTTGCAGTTTTTCCTCCCGCCGTCGAGTATTGATCTCCTGCAGGCGTCGGAGTTGTTGCACCCTTCTTTCTTGCCTCTCCTCCACACTCACACAGCCCCCCAGCAACTTGGCAGAAAATGGCAGCTGCATACGATGGACCTCTCGTTCATAAAAGCCTGGACTGCGCCACTTTTCTAATTCTGAGGGAGAGTACAAAGGAACAAAGATCCAAAAAGAAATAGCATTTGCTCTAATAATTTTACCAAGGTGCCCTGCTCCAACACCTCAGGAGAAGGTATGAAACTGCTGCAGAAATATCATGATCATTACAAGATGGGGGATGAGGACATGGACTCTGATCGCCTGCCAAGACCATCAGCAACGTAACACACAGTGGTCCAGAGTTGTTGATTGCTGTATAACATGTACTGTATAATATTGTATTGATTATCATTATCTACAGCACCTTTACTAACACTTGTAAGTGTTAAATAATTCATTATGCATACGCAGTTCTATAATTTGTCAAGAAATTCTGATGTCGCAAGATAACTGGCATTTTCCATATTTAAATAAAGTGTGTTCTATTCAACACACACTACCGCTTTAAAGTGTGGGGTCACCCAGAAACACTTACTTTATTAATCAAATGAGTTGCATAATGAATTGAAAATATAGTCAAGATATTGACATGGTTAGAAATAATGCCGTTTACTTGAAATTATAATTTTGTCCATCAAACTTTGGTTTCATAAAATAATCCTCCATTTGCAGCAATTACAGCTTACAGACCTGTCATTCTAGCTGTCAGTTTGCGGAGGTATTCTAAGGACCCCCCCCCACATGCTTCCTGAAGCACCTCCCACAAGTTAGATAGTGGATTGTTGGATTCTTACTAAATTTACGTCACACAGTCAAGCTGCTCCCACAGCATCTCAATACGGTTGCGATCTGGGGACTACGCTGACCACTCCATTATAGACATAATACCAACTGACTGCTTCGTTCCTAAGTAGTTCTTGCATAGTTTGAAGCTGTACTTTGGGTCATTGTCCTGTTTTAGTAGGAAATTGGCTCAAATCAAGCGCCATCCACAGGGTATGGCATGGCATTGCAATATATTGAAAATATAGTCAAGAGTCAAGTGATAGCCTTCCTTATTCAAGATCCCTTTAATCCTTTAAATTTTTTCCGTGTCTCACAAATGTTCTTCTTTGTGATCCAAACACCTCAAACTTAGATTTGTCTGTCCATAACACTTTTTTCCAATCTTCCTCTGTCCAGTGTCTGTGTTCTTTTGCCCATCTTAATCTTTTCTTTTTATTGGCCAGTCTGAGATATGGCTTTTTCTTTGCAACTCTGCCTAGAAGGCCAGCATCCCGGAGTCGCCTCTTCACTGTTGACGTTGAGACTGGTGTTTTGCTGGCAGTTGAGGACCTGTGAGACGTCTGTTTCTTAAACTAAAATCTGATGTACTTGTCCTCTTGCTCAGTTGTGCACCAGGGCCTCCCACCTCTCTTCCTATTCTGGTTAGGACAGTTTGCGCTGTTCCATGAAGGGAGGGGTACACACAGATGCATGAGAACCCAAGTTTCTTGACAATTTCTCGCACAGAATAGCCTTCACTTCTCAGAAAAAGAAAAGACTGAAGCACTTTTTTTCCTGGCAATTTTGAGACTATAATCGCACCCACACATGTTAATGCTCCAGATACCAACTACCCTAGGGATGGCCAATTGTATTGCTTCTTTAAATCAACACAACAGTTTTCAGCTGTGCTAACATGATGGCACAAGGGTTTTCAAATGATCAATTAGCTTACAATTACACTATTGTATTTCTGGTCAATTATATATATTTTAATGGCATTTTTGCTTTTTCATTAGAACAGTAGAGGTAGACATGAAAGGCAGGAGAGAGAGAGAGGGCATGATGTGCAGCAACTGGCCCTGGCCATTATTTTATACAGTATTTGCCAAAATTTTGATCCTTGGTTTTTCCCATGTGTAATGAAAAGCTAACAGTAACATTCAAATAGTAAGTGTGTGTGTATGTTATTTTGTTTACCCTCATGGTAGTTTATGGCAGTATAGCTGTGTTGGTGGAGCAGCTCCTCCATGCGGCTGAGGGTGATAGCAGCCAAGTGTCCTGGGTATTTCAGCTGGAGAAGACGCTGCAAGTATGATAACGCATGGCTTCCACCCACATTCACACGCTTAGAGTTCTCTGCATCTAACCTGAGAAAATAAGCACATTTACTACTCAATGGCAGAGAAATAAATTAAATTATTTATTGTTTTATCTGGCATTTCTTTTATAAAAATCAATGCTATACTAAAATTACCGTGAAGGGGGTCATGCCCATGGGATATGAATCCTATTTTTACTTGTCACTGTACCCTCTCATTCAGCAATACAAGCATGGTTTGGGAATTTCTAATCCTCCACACATTTGTCTTTATGGTTAACAGGCATTGCAGAATATGCGTGCCAGCTGCAATGTAGCCACACAAAACAATATTATATTTTCAAATTAAGAATGTATTTAATTGAGTGATTTACCTGCCGTTAATGACAGGTAGAATGTGAGAGCAGTAGTACCCAGAAGAGAGCACCAAGCCGGTATATGAAGGTTTGTTGCCTAAGGAGTTGTAGTAGAAACTATACAGGCCATCTACCCCGTAGGACACATGAGGAACTCGGTAGCACTCAAAAAGCAACTCTGACATCATCTGTCTGCTGTGTAGGGGATTACAAGGAGGCTCTGTTAACACAATGGGGTGCTCCACACTGCCCTAGACGGAGAAACAAAAAATTTCGTAGTAGGTGAAATTATCGAAGAACCTTCTTTTGTGAACGTCTAGCGGACTTTTATCCAATGCACCCTTCTGTTTGGGCTTCCAATTGTAGCCAACTGTTTGCAATGTTGCACTATTGGCACAGATATTCCAGACAATACTTGCTAATAAATTAAACGTAAACGCTACTTACCTCAGAACCAGTCCCAAGATGCGTGAATATATAATCGAACATAAGTTCCTGTACTTCAAAATTCACAACAACATTTCTGTCGAACTGGCTTTTAAGAAGCCAACGCAAGGGTTCGAGGTTTGAGATATCGTTACCAATCTGTGTTTCGCTGCGCGCTGCTCCTCTGCTTCTTGCCCCTACTGACTTAAACAGCAGCCTTGGTTCTCCAAAGTTGTCTTCTTTACATGCCCAACCAGCCCGTGTTTGATAAGAGCCGTTATCTATCACGATGGGGGCACGAATCGGATATAAACATTGGGCAGTAAGTTCAAAAATTGGGTCTGGAGACGTTTTACAGTCCTGAAATGTAAACACTTGACATGTTGGTTCGAGCGTGGAAGTCATTTTCACCCTGTGTCACATCAAATACAACCGACTTCAAGTTGTCAATGGTATTAGCATCGCGCCTAGTTCCATTTCCTCCAGTTCCTTCAACCAATCGGGCATCGAACAAAACAAACCTGAGGCCTACGACTATGGAAGCCTATAGCGTCCAATATTCAAATGAAAAGTCAAACTCGAAAATGTGATGAAGCTGTAATGGCACTGCAATTTCGATTTCAAGTTATGTATGCATAATTTGGGTAATAATGAATCCAAATGCAAAAAATAAATGTTTGTATTTCTATTTTCATGTTGGTGTATGACCAATGTAGGGTATCGATCCATCCATCCATCCATTAACTTTACCGCTTATCCTGTACAGGGTCACGGGGGGGGGGGGGGGGGGGGGGGGGGGTGGGGGGCACATAGGGACAGACAACAACTCACACTCACATTCACACCTACGGGCAATTTAGAGTCACCAACAATGTAGGGTATGCCAAATTGAAAATGCAATGTGCAAGTGCTGTTGTGTAACTGCTCTATGTTCATGATACACAATTGATTTAATAATTTCATGTTGTAAATATATTTATTTGAGGTCAAGTTAAAATGTATATCTGATGTTATTATGCAACAGATTTGTCCCATGTAGTAAAAGAATATACTATTGGCCCATTGTTATATTTCATGTTTCTGTTCAAGCCTGGTTTATCCTTCTGCGAAGCAGCACGTAAACAGCTCTGCGTAGCTTCGAACCGCAGGGGTTTCTGGGAAAGCGTAGCTCACCGAGGCCCGCCGACGTGTTGACGGGGAGTCCTCCCATATCCTAACAGCCCGTCGCGCAAAGCGTCTTCTCAGTGCGTCAAACAATCGCTGATTGGTTGATCAGGGTGGGAAGCAAGTAAGATAGTCGGTAATATTTTGGCTGTATCCAAACAAATGAAAACGCAGATGACACAATGAACTGGAGCAGATAGGCTGATTTTCAATAGCCTTCGAATCATATTAGCGGTTTTCTATGCACTTAGCAAGTCTTAGCTTGTAGCCTACATATAGGCTCTATATATAACAACTGTATCTGTACTGTTTGATAAACTGTATGTATATGTGACTGTACAGCACTTTGGTCAGCGCTGCTTGTTTTAAACGTGCTCTATAAATTAACTTGATTTGATGTAAGAAAATATGAAAAGCGGCACTTGCGCAACCTTCCTCGTTTATACTTTCGCGGGACATGAACGAGAGTTTCAGTGTCTGTGCTTTTTATTCGGTTTTCTGTACATTCTGGATTACTGAATGCGACACTGACACCTAGTGGGCGTTAAACTTACGTTGAAGTATGTAGGCAAACTACTGTGCGAATGGAAGCGCCAAATGAACGTTTACGTTCGCTAACGCGCTCATGGAGATTAAAGAGAAAAAACAAATTTTGAGGTTAGAAAGTAAATTGAGTTTAGAAAGTACATTTTTTTTTTACCATTTTGTTTAGTACTTGTAATATTGCAGATAAAAATCATCCTCATATGATTTATATGGATTTGAGTTATGGTGAATCACAGAGAGAGAGAGAGACACACACACATTGTTCTGGGTAGTTTTTTTATTTGAATTAACCTATCTTGAAGCATATTGCATTGTGTGGCCACTGTTTTTGCTTGTTTTGTCATGTTACAACTTACCCCAGCATGTGTTACAACCGACCCCAGTAGCGGGGTAAGTTGTAACAAAGGAACACCATGCATTTGAGATCAAGTCACAAGGTCTGTGATATTCTCGCAGAGGTTTAAATTTGTGCCATTTGCACCAACAAATGTGGGTACTTTGTATAAAAGTTTGAGAACCTTTTTTTCTGCTGAAGCAAAAAGTGTTACAACCATACCTGTCTGGTCTTCCCAATAATTGCTTACGTGTGAAGGACTACCACCTTCTCCGGACTTCAAACGAGGCGTTTCAGCCAGTTCAGGAGCAGTGTTTTCTCTGAGAGTGAGAGTGAGAGTGAGAAGCAGCTCCCTTTGGAGTGGACTGTGGGCTTTGTAACTTTCCCAGACCTTTTACATGTACAAAAAGCTATTTAACATACTAAAGGAAAAGGGAAAACCCAAAAAGCATAATAGGTCCCTGTGACGGTTGTGGCAGCATCTGTCCAGTAGAGGGTGCTGCAGGACCGAAGCGACAGCAGCAGTAGTGACAGCAACAGCATCACATGCAGTTTTCTGACCCGTTTATTAGAAAACTGCATGCTGCCGCCGCCGCCGCCGCCGCCGCCGCCGCCCGTTTTGTGTTGCTTTTTCTTTGCTGCCACTTGCTTCCTCCCCAGCACTCTCCAACCTACTGCAAAGAAACCGACACCCATAAATAGCATTCCAACTAATCACCAGATTGAACTCACCTGGCGATCTGTCAGTGGAATGCCTCACCACCACGGTCCTGCAGCCCTCTACTGGACAGAAAGCCACCACAACCCTCACAGTCCCCTTTACAGTTTTTCTCAATCGCTTAACCAACTTCTTTGAAATAAACCCTTTTATCAAAACACTAACACAATCATCAAAACAGAAAACACCTTGGCAAAATGTTTAATATCTTCTGCAAAATGCAAACATCGGCAAAACTAAAAAACGCCTGCTACAAAATAATATCCAAGTTCATCAAAAAGATTGAACTTGTCATCTGTTGATAAGAATATGTTTCATCATCATCATCATCATCGTCATCCGCTTTGTCCGGGGTCGGGTCGCGGAGGTAGCAGTTCCAGCAGGGCATCCCAAACTTCCCTTTCCCGGGCCACATTAACCAGCTCTGACTGGGGGATTCCAAGGCGTTCCCAGGCCAGTGTGGAGATATAATCCCTCCACCTGGTCCTAGGTCTGCCCCGCGGCCTCCGCCCAGCTGGACGTGCCTGGAACACCTCCCTAGGGAGGCGGCCAGGTGGCATCCTTACTAGATGCCCGAACCACCTCAACTGGCTCCTTTCTACGCAAAGAAGCAGCGGCTCTACTCCGAGTCCCTCACGAATGGCTGAACTTCTCACCCTATCCCTAAGGGAGATGCCAGCCACCCTCCGGAGGAAACTCATTTCCGCCGCTTGTATCCGCGATCTCGTTCTTTCGGTCATGACCCACCCTTCATGACCATAGGTGAGAGTAGGAACGAAGATAGACCGGTAGATTGAGAGCTTTGCCTTCTGGCTCAGCTCTCTCTTCATCACAACGGTGCGATAGAGCGACTGCAACACCGCACCCGCTGCTCCAATTCTCCGGCCCATCTCTCGTTCCATTTTACCCTCACTCGAGAACAAGACCCCAAGATACTTGAACTCCTTCACTTGGGGTAAAGACTCATTCCCTACCTGGAGTAGACAATCCATCGGTTTCCTGCTGAGAACCATGGCCTCAGATTTGGAGGTGCTGATCCTCATCCCAGCCGCTTCACACTCGGCTGCGAACCGATCCAATGAGTGCTGCAGGTCGCAGACTGATGATGCCATCAGGACCACATCATCTGCAAAAAGCAGTGATGCAATGGCTATGCCGTGAGATCCTGTCCATGAATACCACAAACAGGATAGGTGACAAAGCGCAGCCTTGGAGGAGGCCAACCCTCACCGGAAACGAGTCCGACTTACTGCCGCAGACCCGGACACAGCTCTCGCTTTGGGAGTACAGAGATTGGATGGCTCTGAGTAGAGACCCCTCACCCCATACTCTCGCAGCACCTCCCACAGTATCTCCCGGGGAACCCGATCATACGCCTTCTCCAAATCCACAAAACACGTGTAGACCGGATTGGCATACTCCCAGGCCCCCTCAAAGATCCTCGCGAGGGTAAAAAGCTGGTCCGTTGTTCCACGACCAGGCTGGAAACCGCATTGTTCCTCCTCAATCCGAGGTTTGACTATCGGTCGAACCCTCCTTTCCAGCACCCTGGAGTATACTTTCCCGGGGAGGCTGAGTAATGTGATGCCTCTGTAGTTGGCACACACTCTCCGGTCCCCCGAACAGGGGAACCACCACCCCGGTCTGCCACTCCTTAGGTA
Source organism: Galaxias olidus (assembly GCA_026901105.3). Classification (NCBI taxonomy): domain Eukaryota; kingdom Metazoa; phylum Chordata; class Actinopteri; order Galaxiiformes; family Galaxiidae; genus Galaxias; species Galaxias olidus. The sequence continues at coordinate 197,035 of JAPMUY010002412.1, read as the reverse complement.
CTGTCCCCGACTTCCACGCAATGTTGATAAGACGTGTCATCCATGACAGTCCCTCAACACCCAAAGCCTTCAGCATTTCTGGGCGGATCTCATCAACCCCTGGGGCTTTGCCACTGTGGAGTTGTTTGACTACCTCAGTGACCTCCGCCAGGGAGATTGATGCTGATCCCCCATAATCCTCCAGCCCTGTCTCTACTATGTAGGGTGGGTTTGTCGGGTTCAGGAGTTCCTCAAAGTGCTCCTTCCACCTCCCAATCACCTTGTCAGTTGAGGTCAACAACGTCCCATCCTTACTGTATACAGCTTGAATGGTTCCCTGCTTTCCCCTCCTGAGGTGTCGGATGGTCTTCCAGAACCGCTTTGGCGCCAGCCGAAAGTCCTTCTCCATGGTTTCTCCGAACTCCTCCCACACCCGCTGCTTTGCTTCTGCCACGGCCGAGGCTGCAGTCCTTCGGGCCTGTCGGTACCTTGCAACTGCCTCCGGAGTCGCCCGGGACAGCATGTCCCGGAAGGCCTCCTTCTTCAATCGGACGGCTCCCCTGACCACCGGTGTCCACCAGGATGTTCGAGGGTTACCGCCCCTTGAGGCACCTAAGACTTTGAGACCACAACTCTCAGACGCAGCTTTAGCAATGGAGGCTTTGAACATCGCCCACTCCGGTTCAATGCCCCCAGCCTCCACAGGGATGCCATGAATATGTTTTCATAACTGAAACCTATATCAATAAAACTAACACAGTGTAGGGGGACTGGCTTTCTACTTCTTGTGTGTAAATTACGCTTCATCAATATTTGTAGATTATCAATTCATTCATAAATTTATATTTTAATCGATCAAGGTGATGAAGTGTAATTACCTATATACGGAGAACCATCTCACAGAATTTAGCTTAGGCTAAGCACGGCTCTGTGGGTAACCGAATCAGTCATTAATTTAATAATGTAATAGTTAATGTTTTAATCTCAATTCTGAAGTAGTGAAATTCTATGTTACGAGAATAAATGATTGTATGAAAACGAAGATATGACACAGGTGGGTTTAAATGCAAAGCAATTTAAATACATTCGGTCCTTGGCCTGGTTGCGGCTGGACCAAAGTGGAGATGTTTTAGTGGTAAAGTTCTGAACCTCAGTTCCTTGTCGTGGAAAAGAAACGTGGGTTTTGGGTCTCCTTTGACGAGGTAATTGACCTCTTCTGGTAAGGAGGACAAAGGTGCGCTGGTTCAGTTTGGGTGATCCAGCGATCCAACAACTCACGTATTTTTGTTTAAAAAACTCTGAATCGTTTGAATAAACGTTGGAAGTTGTAAAGTCTCGAACGCGGTTTGAATAAAGGTTTATTTGCTCTGAAGTGGTGAAGTTAGAAAGTTAGAAAATGTTGCAAAGAGTTTTCCGGCCTGTAGTGAGGTCCAAGGCCTGATTCCTTTGTTCTGAGAGTTGAGCATGGTTCAAGAACAGCGGGGTGCAATTTTTATCCTGTTAGAACGAAATGGCCGACCAGGTTCTTGCGGATGTTAAAATGCATAGTTTCCTGGTTGAGAAAGCTATTTAAGATAGTTTGAGAAAGCGGTGTAGGGAAGGTGGCTGGGTCATTCGATTGGCTGCATGCCAATGAGCAGAGGTGTAGATTATCTCACTTGATAAAATAAGGATTGCCAGCCAGTTTACCTCCTATCGTTTTGTGTCTATTTATGCTTATATACTAGGAATATGTTCTGTATAATGTTTGCAAAGCTTACAAAATGTCATTGTGAACATTTTAATATCAAACACGACTAGGCTAGCTAGGACGGTTCATTGAGACAAACAATACAAAATATATAAGTACAAACGATTGATATTACAATTTCTTCTCATTGTCAATGTCCAATAATTTCATTGACTGTTCCTTAGGTACCAATTTCTTAATTCCTATTTATTAATCCGTAGAGTGGCAGCAGTGAGCTGTTTTGTCTACATCTAAGGTACGTTGTGTGAGAGAAACAGGCTGGCCCCCCTGGAGTGTTCACCAGGGCCATTTTGGGCCTGTTCCTTTGATCTTAACCAAAGAAGGGGGAAGATTTGGTGATTGGTTTCCCTACAACAGTCTACCTTAACAGTATTTTGTATCTCCTAATAGAAATATTTCTTGCAAAATGCACACAGACACTCAAAACTAAAAATAGTCCACTCAAAACCAGATCAGTTCACCAACACATGAACCGTAGTCAACTAAATAGAAGACCACTTGAACAGCAATTAGCTATTGCCGCTCAAAATACTGACAATAACCATCAATATACATCCTGCAAGCTGATTTTACAGCCAACTTTGAACTGAGACCACTGAAACAGAAAATACTGTTGCATGTGTAACAAATGTTTTACAGTGTAATGTCATTTTCACATGTTTACTTACAGTTTTGCACAATTGTTTATGCACATTTTCTGAATCTTTTGCAAATTTTCTCAAAACTCTAAACACAAAACCACAAACAGAAGATGCAAAACTCTACAAATCTCTAGCAAAAGCAAACACTGCATTCAAAACTGTTTTGTCTCTTTCCAAAATGTTTTTTTTGCATCAAAATGGCACACACAAGCATCATATGAATAGATCTTTCTACCAACCAACAACACACTGATGTGCTCAACACAAAACACTACTATATCTCATCAGTAGGTTTATGCCTTTTGCATTTTCAGTGTTGCACTGTAGCCAGTTGTAAAAGATTGTTACAGTAATGTATATTGTAATAGCAGAATTCTGATGACTTGCATTTGTTTACACTGATGAATGATTGTTCAAACTGATTGATGCTTTAACTCTTTGAAGTTAAAGCAGTTGTTTGTAGTAAACAACTGGAATAACAGATGGTGTAAATCCTGCCCCTGAGGGGGTCACACTGGAGCCAGGATGATTGCAGATAAGATAACACCAGGAGTCTAGGGGGGGTCACGTTAATGGCCAGCTATCTTGCTCCATATGTGTGTTTTAAGGTTAGGAAGAAGGACACTCCCATTGTCTATTTAGGACTGCTGATTCCAAGAGTAAATTGTCATCTCCTTTGGACAGTGTCTTAAACGCTATGTGGGGTGATCCTTTTGCAAACGCATGCCTTTTCTAAATAAAATACTTGCATTGAACTTCATTATTTGGTCTCATCGTGTTTAATATTTAGAATTTCCATAACAATAGCTACTCAAATATATATAAATAAACACAAACAAATGCAATACGGTAACAAAAAACAGTTAGATTTATTTTCAAAATGCAGTATTTTGGAACACTTGTGTTTTGTTTGCAACTCTTCACGTACCCAACAGGAGAAAACATTCCGTAAGATAAAGGGTTTTCTGTAAAGAAATTTTAAAAAGCTCATCTGTGGCCTTTTTATAGTACTAAAGCTCTGATTTCTAAGTCAAGAATTAAGCAACTAGTGTTTACACCCATGAAAATGGGTGTTGCCAGTTGGGAACTGTGTGTAGTGTTTTGCATAAAGTGTGATTTAGAATTGAAAACTGAGTGTAAAGTAGAAATTGTGCTTGCAATTTTGCAGACTTTGTTTAGGGATTTGGTACGTGAGTTTCAGGTTTCAATGATTGCGTTTCAAGTACCAATTTTAGTGTGTAAACAATTGTGAAAAACTAACGAAATGTCTTCTCTTGCAATGCTGCGCGGGAAAAACCGTCTTGCCTGTCTTACTAACCATCCTTGGCAGATTTCAATAGCGATATCTAGACAGCTGGCATTCATTGCATCATTGAGGAACATTCGGTCGTGAGGATGATCAGACACCTTCCAACTCTAGGCAGAGAAGAACTCCTCAATGGGGTTCAAAAATGGGGAGTATGGAGGCCAGCAAGACCAGCAAGGTATTCTCTTTCTCTCCTCTTCGGTTTGCTCCTTCTTGTTGTCCAACTCTTCGTCTTCTAACAGGGTCCCTACTTCTTCGCTGTGCATGTTCGCCTACTCTGGAATCTGCCATTTTTAACTCCGCACAAACTCTTTCTGTGGTGGGCGTGTGGTTCTTACCATTTGAACAAAAAGCAGTAATAGATATTGGCTGTCAGAAACTGAAAACCACACAACAGACATTTCAAAATGGCATACAGTACATACTGTAACTTTGTGATTTTATTGCTGTAAAATGGCTACATATTTGTAAATATTTCCTGTTATGAAAATAAAGCATAGCAACATAATAAATCACTACTGGCCAGACCTACATGCTTTAGATTCTATCTACATCAATATAATATAATTCCATGCAAGGAAATCAACTCATACTGTATGTGACCTTTTTCATGTGATTATGGACTGATCAAAAGATTAACCATTTTGCTATTAAGGTGACAATGAATGTGACTGTGATTTACTTTTACGGAGAGTAAGTGTTATTCACTGTGAGCAGAATAGTTTGTTTTGTAGACACAAGTTACACAATAGATTCTTGTGGTTTGTGTTGAGAATTGTGTGTGCTTTTAGATAGTTGTGTCCACTGTCTTGAGAAAGGCAGCATTTTGCGGGAAATCAATGATCAATGATAGTGTTGTGGAGACTGTCTTCTGTTTTGATGATTGTGTTAGTGTTTTGATGAAAGTGTTTCTGTTTCAAAGAAGTTGGTTAAACCATTGAGAAAAGCAGTAGTTACTGGAGAGTTTGTGTATGTGGTGATTTTGGCGACCCCTACAGTTTGCTTAGTGTAATTATTATCCCGAACCGTCGCAAAGAAGACATGTAGAATGCTCCTGATGACTGCAGATCGCTAGCATGATCAACAACTATACTCTCTTTCAGCCCAACCTGTGTCGCTGCATGGTAGCATCCATACCTACAGTTTTTGTACAATCGCTAACTTACTTTTGTCCAATCTGTTGACACATTTTCCAAACTCTAAACACAACAAGCACAACATCCACCTTTGTAGACTATACCATTAGCACAATTAGTGTTGTTTTCACACAATATACAATCAATTTACACGTTTCTAAAATGTTTAAATTTTCTTTACATACAAGTTGACCCAATATCAAAATGATGGATCTTTCTTGACTTATTAACAAATGATTTCACACAGCGTGCCAGAAATGAAAGTGCAATGTTCAAAACCGTCAATACAGTATAAATCCTGTACTTCTGAGACAACAGCAGCTCAAAAGCTATATTGAAACATCTGATAAGCATTTTGGAATGAACATATCATTGAAACATTGGAAAATTGCTGATTTATTGTAAATTGTGTAAAGTAAACCTATATCTGAGTCCAAATGTCAAATACACAGCCAGGTTACAAAATGTATTTCAATGACATGGACATACACAGTAAAAAGGGGACTTTTTGGATAGATTTTGTTCAATGTGGATACAGAACAACACACAGGAGAGGTGATGTAAAAATAATGTCTGGACAAGGGAGAGGAATAGTGGGATGAGGGAGAGGACCGGGGAGATGAGTAGCTGGACCAGGCATAGGAGAAGTTGGGACAGGACAATGTAAAAGGAGAAGTAGGGGATATGAGTACGAATGTGTGGTGGTGTCAGGGGATAGTAAGAGCTGTTGTCCCTGATATAATACTGTAATAGCCACCAGCAAAGACCATGTAATACAGTAAACCATGGTATATCACTGAGAGAGGCTAGTGAAAGAGTCCAGCCTACTGTAATATCAGACAGTCAACCGTGACTTCCATTATCAAGGGTTTTTAACAAACTACGTTGCAGATAAGTAATTCACACTTCTTCTAGCATTACTGTTGCTTTGTCTCACAGTAACTGTAGGCCACCAGTTTCAATGCAAATACATGTGTGGATTGTATACAGTATATGTGTTTTTTTGTTTCTAAAGAACCTTTTTGTTGATCACTGGCAGCAATTTTATGTTGCTACAGTAATGACGTTTTTACAATAGCAAATCTTTCACTTACACATTTCACTGTAAGCCTACATTCTATAAAGTAAAGATGACTCATTCACTGTTAGATAGTATGTGCCAAAATGCACACATTCAACACTCAAACATGTGAAGTGGTTCACAGTAAAAGGAAACTGAATTATGAAAAACTTTGCAATTCATACTGTCTACTGTATGCAGGTAGAACTGAAACATGAAAAGTAAAGGAAGTTTTCGTAATGCAATCAAATGTTAATGTTTTGAAAGTTGTTGTGTTAAGATTGACTATATGTTTCTCATGGATAGAAAACATGTGCTTGTGTTTTGACAAAAGTATTTGATTTTGAGTCTGGTTAGTGGTGTTTTGACAGAGTATTGTTAGTGTATGTAGACAAAGTTATTTGGTATTTTGAAATGTAGAGTCTGTATTTATTTAACAAAATGTGGTTTTGAGCAGAAAATGTAGTATTTGGCTAATTGTGTGATGTAGGTGTGTTGCTGTGTTAAGAGTTTTGAAAAAGTGTGTTAAGTATAGGTCAACGCTTGTTAGCGATTGTAAAAACTGTAATATGGACCTTTAGACTGGAGAACAGGCATGTCTTTTTCTACACTACCGACTATAAAACCTATGTAATTTCTGCACATCATTCTGCATCACAGTAGAATTATATGTAGTCCTACAATAGTAGGTAAATGCTCCTCAGTGAACCAAAATAATAGGTATAGTCCTGTGAAGTACATGTTGTTTTGATGTTACAGTACTGTGCACAGTATGACAGTTCAGTATGTAAAAAATAACCTATCCAATTACACACATCATATTGTTGCATTTTCTTTTTATTTTGGTGGTCCTTCAAATGTATCGCTAACTTGAACAATCATTCACGGAAGGATGTGACAAAATTAAAAAGGTATACAAAGTACTAAAGACAGCAGTGTATTCTATGAAGCATATGTTGTTGCTGCTTTGAATGGTTAATTCAGATGGTGCAGGAGTATCATTGGAGACAAAAATACCATTTTGAAAAAGGATTGTTAGGTTTTGATTGCATAGATTAATTTTGATAGAAGTGTGATGTTTAGCTCTAAGTGTTGTGTGTTATGTGGCTTGTGTTAAGAGTTTTGACACAGCGAGCCAAATTCCGCAACAAGTGTTTAAGTCATTGGAAATAACTGTAACTGTAAACTGTACAAATAGGCTGTTAACTTAATTCGCCGAATCTAGAGAGACACCAAGCCTGTCATACATATAATTCATTTTATTTATATAGCACTTTTCAGAAACCCAAAGACGCTTCACAAGGTACAAGGTAATAAGGCAACAGACAGTGACACTGAAAGAGAGAGAACATACAAAGAGTAACATCAGTTCAATTTAAGTTAAGGAAAAACAAAGTAGTATAACAAAAAGAAGAGAATATCAGTTGAAGGATAGAACAGGTTTTTAAGCAGAGTAAATTATTGTGTTATTTTATTTATTTATACAGGAGTAGCTATACAGTACACCATTTAAGTTTCAACCAAAACAAGAACACTCTTCAACTCCCCAAATCCTCCAATAAAGTTTAAATTGTTCAACACCAACTGCTCTAATTTCAATTCCTAATTTCAATTCCTGACCTTGTTCCATTATTCTGAGGCAAAATAAACAAAAGCTATTTTACAAAATTCTATGTTCACTTATGAGCTTTCAAGGGTGATATAGTCCTGTTGAGTGTGTCTTACGACTACTGTATTTGTGTTTTAAAAGGAAAGTAAGGCAAAAAGGCAACTTGCCCAAAAAACGACAATGCTTTTCTCTCCTATCACTAAGAGAAGACCATCCTACTTTTTTATACAGAACAATGATGAGTTCTAGCCCGAGAAAACAATTTCCAGTTACGAAACACAAAGTACTGTGGTAAACTGTATCAAGGGACTTTAAAATTGTTTGGCCTGCATACACAATATCACCATAACCTATGACTGACAAGAGTGTAGATTTTACAATTGTCTTTCTATTTTCAAGTGAAAAGCGTGATCTTATTCTATATAGAGCTCCAAGTATGATTTTCTCCTTTTTTGTGAGTTCAAAAACATGCGTCTGAAATTACAACTTTTCATCTAGTAAAATTATTTGCAAGCTGCAACACGCTTAATTTGGGACCCATTTAGGGAGCAAATATGATTAGCCTTATAATCAATCAATATCTTTGGCCCTTGAGAAAAGCATATAGTTAGTTTTTGACTCATTAAGGATTAATCGCGTTTCTCTCAGGGATTTCTGTACATAATGAAATGCCCTTGTAAGGTTTGACATTGCCTGTTCTATGGACGAAGAACAAGAAATAGACATGTACTTCACAGTCTTTTATAGAGGCACATACGTATATCATTAATTTAAACTGTAAACAATATAGGACCTAAAACAGAACTTTGTTTTTCACCATTCTCTATGGCTACAACCTTACATTTCAAACCCTGAGCATCTATGCACTGTGTTCTATCAAATGTTAACCAGTTGAAAGCTGGTTCATCAAATCCCAGAATTGCTAATAAATCCAGAAGTAATCTGTAATTAACTGTATCAAAAGCCTTAGACAAATCAATAAACAATACTGCACAATGTTTCTTATCATCAAGAGCAGAAACTATATAATTTACAGCAAGAGTGGCTGCTGCTATGACCAGCTCTGAAATCAGACTGAAACGGGCTTATAATATTACTGGTGGACAAGATAGTACGAAGCTGTTCGTTTACAATATATTCTAACGTCTTTGCTAGACATGGGAGTTTGGAGATAGGTCTGTAATTATTTTTAAGTCACTTGCATCCCCTACTTTGTATAAAGGAATAACCAGAGCTGATTTCCATATTTTAGGGATCAAACCAGAAGTGTGTGTTGCATTAAAAATATGCGTCAGGGTCTTGCTCGGCTATGAAGGGGGCAGAAAGCTTTAGCAGATATGGGTCTAATTGATCTGCACCCATAGAGCTTCTCATATACTTGGAGTTGCATAGGTTGTGTGTGACTTCCAAGCTATCAAATTGTCTAATTGAGAAAGAAACACTATTTCCATGAGAATTAAATGGGAACAACTCTTTTTCTACAGCAGTGTCAACGGCATCTCCAGGTTTCATTTGAGCCCCATCTCCACTGCATTTTTCAAAAAGTGAGCCTGATTTTTTTTTAAATGTCACAGATCTCGATTTTATCAAAGGACTGGAGTCAGGCATTATTTGCTGAAGAAGACAATTAAGGATTACGAATTAAGTCTAGCTAGAGTGAAAAGATGGCAGAATCAAAAGATTGATAGTTAAATAGCAGGCTAATTCAATAAATTGAGTAGTAGACAAATATTTTTTAAACTATGGTTCGCAGTGTGATTAAAATCCACTGAGCCTGAAGAATTATGCCCAAAATAACCATGTTAGAGATTGCCAACACCAGAGGGCGCAATAACACATTTACGCTACAAATTTTGTAGAGTGAAAAAGGGTTTTAAAAAAAATCCCATATAATCAGGTGGATTATCATATCAAAGCAATAATTTATCTTTAATTTATAGATTCATTCATTCATTCATTCATTCATTCGTTCATTCATTCATTCATTCACGTTCATCATTTCCCTTTAAAGTCCTATTCAAATACATATTTTTGGTCGTAATCTGTACTTTGTCTCCTGTTGAAACACCTCATTGGCACATTTGTAATGGCATCTGCTACATTAAAGACGATGATCTTAATTTTCATATTTTAATGTCTTTAATGTTGTTTTATGTTTATGTCTGTTTATGTCTTTAACACTAACAAAAACATACTCCTAGCAATTGTAGAGGTGTAATTTTGTGATTAACCATCATTTAAGTTGTAGTCTCCATAAAGTCCCAAGTTATTGGGAAACCTGGTATGATATTGTTATCCTATTATATCAGGCTAGATCTATGTGGTCAAATATAGTGGCTTCTGTTGATGACATGTGGGACACCTTTGACAAACACAACCTCTCAAGCATATATAAAAATATATGTTTAGTGTTGAATGTTTCAACTGTATCAATTTGCTTGCACTGTAATATTTGCAAGATTGTGTTGGAAAACTTTCAGAATATATGCAGGTGCAATTGCATGTCTGTTCACATATACACAAAATTATAACATAGAATAGCTCAAAAAGGAAGGAATACTGTATGTAGCTTGACGATGTGGCATTGAATCAGAAGCACAGTTCACTGCTCAGGCACAAAGCTTTAAGTGACTAACCCCCTCCTCATGATGATGCTAATAAGCAGATCTAGGTCAGCTTTCTCTTTCTCTCTCTCTCTCTCTCTCTCTCTCTCTCTCTCTCTCTCTCTCTCTCTCTCTCTCTCTCTCTCTCTCTCTCTCTCTCTCTCTCTCTCTCTCTCTCTCTCACACACACACACACTCTCTCTCTCTCTCTCTCTCTCTCTCTCTCTCTCGCGCACACGCACGCACGCACGCACGCACGCACGCACGCACTCACACACACACACACACACACACACACACACAAATACAAGCAACACCCCCAGAAACAGAATCCAAATCACACACAATCTTAAACTCATAGGCTTCACAAATACACATTTGCTATCTTTCACACACAGAATCTAAAACGTGCACACACTCCCGTCCTTTCAGGCATTGTGCCACTGTCCGCACACACAGGGATGCCTCTGCCTGTCGTGCTTGTCACACAATGATGCGCCGCAGAGGAGCTGTTAAGCTACAAGCTCTGTGGGACTGCCATCCATGCCAGCCTCCATTTTGCTGAAGCACAAGCAGACTATTTCACAGGGATGTGAAAGAGAAAAAGTCCTTTAGTCAGAAGTATTACACTTATTATATAAAAGACCATTTTTATTGTAACCCAGTGATGTTTTTGTTGTTGTTTTTTATTTGCATAAAATTATATATTCTTTGATATATTATTTTTATTTTTATCATGGCTAAAAACAAAGAATCACCTCTATTCCTCTCTGTAATTCTCCTCTGGTAAAATAGTTAACAGTAATATATGCAAATGCATGGCCGATAAAACCAGAAAAACATCTTTGAAAAAACCTGCAGAGGGCCAGGGAGAATAATATATTTTATGTTGCAATGCACAGAGAATCCGAAACAGATTATTTTGACCTTCGTATCAGAACGTGTTGCAACCCTACGAGGATTCCCAGCCACAACCCTCTGACACTAAACAAACCCCCCCCCCCCCCCCCCCCGTACACACACAATTTTGCCTTCTTTCATACACACATGTGGACAAGCACATATCCGCCCCCTCACACACAGACACTGTCACTTTCACTCTCTTCAGTCTCTAGCCCTGTAAGCATAACAGATCTTTTTGGGCTAGAGCATGATTAATGTGTTTGTGCACCTGTCACTTTGTATGCATCATTGGTGTAAGTTTATGCGTTTGTAAGGGTGTCCAGTGTATATCCAAATATTCCAAATCACCTATGTTATTTATTTCTCCACTCTTTCAATGTCTGAAAAGCATAGTGAATGTAAATCTGCATGTGTTTTGTGTTTGTTTTGTTACACTAACTAAATAAATGCGTGTGTGTGTGTGTGTGGGCGGGGAGGGTATCTGTATCTCTCTTTTCCCCTTGTGCATGTCCCCATATTTTCACAACTTCCTCCACAATGTCAAGTCCTTGTGGACATGAGAGCCGAAAGTAACAAAATGTGTACTTGTGCGTCTGTTGTGCTTTTACCTAGCCAGTCTTATATATTTCCATTCTCTCATTGTATTCCCATTGTTTCATAGCTCCTTTTCTTGCATTTAATTTAGTAGGCAAGGCAAGCTATCAAAAAAAACAACCTGCAGTGCTTCTTCAAAATCTCTGTTTATACCTCCCAATTATTGTGGCCATGGCAACTATCAGAGATTATTGCCCCCAGTCAGAGCGGCAGAGCTGGTAGCGGAGCTATAAGCCCCTCCATATCTTCTCCTGCCATTCACTCACACTGTCAGCTCAAATCTTGGCTGAATTAATCCTTTGCTTTGTAGACTCTAAAAGCTAAATTGGTTGTCACAGCAACCAATTTTAATGCCAGGTCAGAGAAGGCTGCCTGAGATCCTTTTTGGTTGTAATGCCAGAACAATGTCAAAGGAAGGCATGCCTGAGATCCTTTTTGGTTGTAATAAATGTACACATATGCATTAGCAATCATTAAATAAAAAACATACAGTGCTTTTCAGAATAATTCAAAACCCCAGATTTTGCTCACCTTGATGTGTTTAGATGTAATTCATGAGAATATGAAAACACAATTCGCAGTATTTACTGTTAAAATGTATAAGAAACTAAATTGTAACTAAATGTTATTGTTTCGGTATGTATTCAGACCCCACTTGCTATTATTTGTACACCAAATTGAGCATGATTGAAAAAATGTTATTCAGACATGGATGTAAAATTTACAAAGATTTGAAAGGAGTAGGTTGCATTAAGCCTCTTTTTGTGTACTAAAATAAGATCCGAATTGCCAGGAATCTTCCAAGAGCTGGTGCTTTGGACAAACTCAAGAAGGCAAGATTAGTTTTGGTCAGGGACAGCCTGTCTGGAATTGGCCAAACCGAACTTTAGGGACTGTGCTATAATGAGACAAAAAATGATTCCCTGGCCTAATAAGATTTTCTTTCAACTTACTGCAATAAACTCTATGCGGCAAGTCTGGCAAAAACCAGGTCCTGCTCATCACTTAGCTGCTACCATCCCTATACTTTGGGATGATGGCATGCCTTGGGCAGCATGCTGTGGCAAAGACGGAGAAACCTGTCTGAGTTTAATGACTGAATGCAGCCACATACATAATGGTAAAAGAAGCTGCTCCAGAGGGTTTATGGCAGCAGACTTGAAATAGATAATTCCCAATAATTACAAATTAAAACAATATAATTTACAAATATATTTTTCATAAGAATCTATTTTACAATGCACAGAAAATTTTCCTGTTTTGTATCAATAAAATAAAAAAAATCCACACATATACAGAGAAACATTCACAAATGTATCAAGTGTGTGTGCCTGCATGACATTTGCAGCATATCCTCTGTCCCAGCATTAGCCCAGGGTTTTAAACATGATGGGGGAGGGTGGCTTAGTCATTGAGATGCCCCAAGGAATCTCTGGGGAATATTTTTCTCTTACCATTACCCATCACGCACGCGCATGCCTACGCTCAGGACACACGTTAAAACACTCTCACATCACTACTCACAGGCATTGGTGACCTATACGTGGATGAACATGTGTATGCACACACCCAGGTGCGTGGGCGCGCACTCACACAAGTACACGTATTCACACAAATATACATGTGCATGTTTAAACAGAAATGGCAGCTGGCAAAGCAGCCCAAGCCAAGCATGAAAATACCGAAACTTTCTTTGTCCTCTGGGTTTTGGCTAAATTTAGACTTTAATTTGTCTTCATTCACGTTTTAGTCTTTTTTGTTGTTGATGTTGTTTCCCATGCAGCTTGAACAAGTTAGGGTTACTCCAGCGTATATCATGGATTTACAATTTTATTTTTTTGTTTTTTTTGCATTGAGTTTTACAGACTTAGTGAAAATTCGTTACTAAGGATGAGTGGGACAAAACATTTGATTTCACAATCAATTTCTCCATCAAAACAGCAAAATCCGTTGCCGGATTTGGGTCGTTGTATGTCGGAATAAATATATACAGTGGAAAATAAAGGATGTGTGGGCTTCTCATATGGTTTGATTAATAATATACGGAATGTTGAATTACTACGTCCTTGGAACAATGTGTTGGCTGTTTTAGCCTCAACTATACATTAATCACTTTCTCTGTGTTTGCAAATCCTGTGGGTTGTTACCGGACATGTGCACAGAAATTGCATATAGGGATGACACAGGAATCAAAGTCAAGCCTGTTAAAAAATACCTAAAGGTTGGCTATAATTAGGCGCAGTGTGGTTTACTTATTTATCACGGTAAATTACATTTAAACGAAACATAATTTGATGGGAAAAAATCTAAATAAACAAAAGCGTATAGGTTGATAGGTTGATTTCAAACAATCACAGTAAAACGAATTAAAATATGAAATTTTCAACAACATTTATAAAAACAAGAGTATGAGCAAATGCAATTGTAACCCAATATCTGAACAGAAGGCTATATTCGGTGCATGCTCAATTTCATAAATTATGGATTAAATTGACTGAAAATATAATAATAGCGTAAGTGACAGTCCTTGTTAAATCCATTATGTTACCGTACAATAGCGCGTACAAGATATCAGAATAAAGGTAAATTCTTCCTATATTAGAAAGTCCCATATTATTATTCTCTCTCTCTCTCTCTCTCTCTCTCTCTCTCTCTCTCTCTCTCTCTCTCTCTCTCTCTCTCTCTCTCTCTCTCTCTCTCTCTCTCTCTCTCTCTCTCTCTCTCTCTCTCTCTCTCTCTCTCTCTCTCTCTCCGACGTTAAACTGACAATCTACACTCACACGTGCCTGGCCCCGTTATGAGACACACGTTACGCCGCTCTTGGTTTGTGTTCGTTTGGCAAATTTTCGTTCTGCACTGAGAGGTCACAAGCTGGAAACTTTAACTTGTTTTAAAACAAACTATCAATCCCTTTTAGAGATCTGTTTTTAACTGATACGCTCTTGCATTTTGAACGAATGTTAGTGAGAATGACATGGACAATTAGAAAAAACAGCTGACTGAAATCTAAGTGGATGGACTATAACGGTTGGGCAGCAGATCAAGGACAACATCGCAACGTCGAGGAAACAGGCATGATTTTATAGCAATAATATCGAAATAATAGATATCATTTTGCTTGCATTTATCCTATCATTCACCTAACTGGGTTGATTACAATTTTCATTGGTAAAGGACTTATCATAAAAATGGCACACTTAATTCGACACAAAATTTCAAACAAGCTTACTAATGTGGCACACACAGTCTCTAACAAATCTCAGGCCAAGGTCAGCGGGGTGTTCGCAAGACTTGGTTTCCAAGCTGCAACGGACGACGAGGGATTGGGGTTTGCAGATTGTGATGACCTGGATTATGACTACAGGCAAGGAATGCAAATGGACACCCTCGAGGGGGGTGGAAATGAGGAAAGTGGGGAGATTGACGGAGATGGAATGATGGAAGGCGACAGTCACTACCAAAGAGATGGCAATGGCCCACGTTCGTCCACCTCGTTCAAAGACATAGCTGCATGTAAGGAGTTGGTCGAGGACAAACCAAAAATAACGTCGTGGGATGCAGGTTGGAACGTCACCAATGCTATTCAGGTATACACAAAATGTCAAAATTATGCCAAAAATTTTGATGGAACAGGCTACGCTGCAAGCGATGGGCAGATTTAGGCCTTAACAAAAAGACCAAGTGACATCAAGCAACGAATTTTAATAAAATATGCAACAAAGAAAGAAAAATAAAATGCTTATCAGCTAAATAAGAATGAATTATTACCTATGTAAAGGGACCAAATCGCATTGAGCAATACATACTTAAAAATGTGCCACAAATGATATGAATTATCATAAATATATACTTTCTTTCGTGTTGCAAATGCTTTGGTTTGCTGTTCAATTAGATCATATTAGGCCTATGCTTTATTAAAATGGAGAACGAACACAATTGTTGTATCTTTTATTAGATAAATGCCTATGATTTAATTTGATTTAATTTCATATGGTGATTTTATATAGCTATTACTGTCATCTCAATGGTCTCCGCATCTTTTCTTCAAGTTTTAACTGTAGGCCTAAATATGTCAAGCGTACATTAAGATCATTGGTCATATCCTGATCACATTTTACAAAGCCATTCAGAGAATGTACATTTTATTTGCACTTATGATCTACAAATTGGACCTGACACGAAATATGGAAACTTAACCATGAAAAATGATTAGGCCCAAGTGTTTTATACGCCCTAATATAACAGTTATAAAGAATAACTAAATGTTTTGGTTAACGTTGCAAATTTGTGGACGTATTTTAAATAATTTCAAAACCATATGTGATTCATTGTATTACATGCATGTTGCTAACGCGCAGTCTAACATTTTGTATGCCCACAGGGGATGTTCGTCCTCGGCCTACCATACGCCATTCTCCATGGTGGATATCTGGGATTGTTCCTTATAATCTTTGCGGCCGTAGTGTGCTGTTACACTGGAAAGATCCTAATCGCTTGTCTTTACGAGGAAAACGAGGATGGAGTACTGGTGCGTGTCAGAGACTCCTACGTGGATATTGCCAATGCATGCTGTGCGCCCAGGTTCCCAACTTTGGGTGGACATATAGTTAATGTGGCCCAGATCATTGAGCTTGTCATGACTTGCATTCTGTACGTGGTGGTGAGCGGTAACTTGATGTATAATAGTTTCCCGAGTTTACCTGTCTCACAGAAAGCTTGGTCAGTGGTCGCAACGGCCGCGTTGCTTCCCTGCGCGTTCCTAAGGAACCTTAAATCTGTGTCCAAATTCAGCTTGCTCTGTACCATTGCGCACATTCTCATTAACATACTCGTGATAGCCTACTGCCTCTCCAGGGCGCGCGATTGGGCCTGGGATAAAGTTAAATTCTACATCGACGTCAAGAAGTTTCCCATCTCGATCGGGATAATTGTGTTCAGCTACACGTCTCAGATCTTCCTCCCATCATTGGAAGGTAACATGGCAAAACCTAGCGAATTTCACTGCATGATGGACTGGACCCATATTTCTGCTTGCATCCTAAAGGGCCTCTTTGCCTTGGTGGCCTATCTGACCTGGGCGGACGCAACCCAAGAGGTCATCACTGATAACCTGCCATCCACGATTAGAGCGGTGGTAAACGTATTTCTAGTTGCAAAGGCCTTGTTATCATATCCCCTTCCATTCTTCGCTGCAGTTGAGGTCCTGGAAAAATCTATGTTCCAGGAAGGCGGGAGAGCGATCTTCCCTGACTGCTATGGCCCAGGTGGGAGGTTGAAGTCTTGGGGTCTGGGCCTGCGGTGCGGCCTGGTGGTGTTCACGTTGCTCATGGCCATCTTTGTGCCCCACTTTGCCCTTCTCATGGGTCTAACAGGGAGCCTTACTGGTGCTGGGTTGTGCTTTCTTCTCCCGAGCCTCTTCCACTTAAAACTTCTTTGGAGAAAACTGTTATGGCACCATGTGTTCTTTGATGTTGCGATTTTCGTAATTGGGGGCATATGCAGCATATCTGGCTTTATTCATTCGGTTGAAGGGCTCATAGAGGCCTACAGATATAATCTCCACGACTAAGAACTTCTAAATACCACCTGTAGTATTCGTTGGTGACATGAAGGCAATTCTTTGGCGCAATTATGAAAACACACCATTATGCATCCTCAAGACGATTAAATGTTATATTGTATTTTTTATTTTGCCTTTGTGATTACGTGCAATAATTGACTTTACACGCATATAGTGTACGATATCGGAGGCATTATTGGAGACACCTCATTTTAGGAAAAGGAGTGCGATGTCCTCAATACTGCTGACCTTATGGCTACAATCAACGTGGGTTTTTCAAGTGTGTATACAGGCCTATATAGGGAACAAAACGGGACTGTGTAAAGATAATAAATGGCAATATTCCATGATATGCTTTTGAGCTGCTGTTTTTTTCTCTCTAAGTTGTGTAAACAGAGAAAATGTGTAGCATTCTACCGAGTGCATCATCATGAAACGTGTTTAAACGTGTAGGTGTTTAATCGAAACATTTTCTTTTTTTTAACTGTAAAGCCTATAGTAATATTGTCAGAGCATTTCTTTGGTGTTCAAATGTGGAATGATGTGAATTCAAAGTGCAAGCAAAGTTTGTCCTAAACGTGTTCTGAAAAGTGTTTGTCTGCCAGTATAGTCTTAATTAACGTAAAACGTGTCTATTGTGCTTAAAGTGGAAAAAACAAAGATGTGTGAGAAAAGAGTATCCGTTGAAATAAGATAATAAATCTGTTATTTTATGTTTGGAGATTTTATGTCTTTTTACCCCAAACTACGATATAGTACACCAATATTATAAAAGATTAGTCTAGGCCTATGACCTATATGCAAGTACAGTGTGTATATGTCATAGTCAATGTAAGTACAGTTTTGGGTAACATATACTTTATTAAGTATTTATTTCTGATTAATTTAAAGTGTCCTCTCACTGTAAATAGTCAAACATGTGTGGATACCTATTTGGTTTTTGTAATGTGCCTAATTGTATCTAATCAAATTGCAAGATTTTCCTTTAAATAATACCACCATTGTATGGTAACTTTCACTTTAGTTCTGTAGTTCATGAAAATCACGCAAATGAGTATGACATCCTCACACCGATTTACATTTTGATGGACATAAGTGAATGTTAGCCTAAACTTTAACTACAGTACAAATAAGGGCCAGCATATTTTGCCATTACGTTAATAGCAAAAAAAAAAAAAAAGGTTCTGGTTTTACACAATCTAACATTTAGCCCTAGAGAACATTGGCTAATAATGCACCGCCCCTTCATGCGCTTGGACATGAAACTAAATAGCCTGCAGTCAAACCAGTTTGAATTAAATTAGAAAAAATTAACTTTTTTGAAGGAAAAAGCCTAAATGTTTACGTTACACAAAATGTACTAACCATACTTGTTAGTTAGTGGCTAGAATTGAAGACATATGTTCGGTATTGCGATTTAGGGTTTAGGCTATTATTGAATTGTGATATTTTATTTTGTTCCAGTCAGTTATTCACTCTTATCTTCTTTACAAGGACTCTAAATAAAAACATAGATAAATCAACAAGCTAATACTCCTCCTGGCAGAAAGATTTTCCCTCATGCGATAAACCGCAGATCGTGTGATCAACAATAAGTTAGTTCCTGTTTTACAAGTCATACATCTCTTTCTATGTCTTGCAATCTCTCTACTAAGCAGGGGCGTAATTTGCAGGAGGGACACAGAACTTCCCCCACTTTTCCAGAAGGCAGTTGGACCCCCCCCCCCCCCCCCCCCCCCACCATACACACACACACACACACACACACACACACACACACACACACACACACACACACACAAGCTTTATACAGTCCAAAAACTGACTTTCTGTCACCTCCGCCCATGCTATACTAAGCATTAGTTTCAGTTCACTATGAACCCGGAAGCCATTCTATATACATCTAATAAAGGGAACCGCTCTGGTTTCACTCAGACTCAAGGTTCAGCCAACAACCAAGCATCTCTCACAGGTAATATTCTAAAACTTGTTTATTTATTATATTTCTTACATTATGGTGGATTTCTTTAATCTTATTCAATCAAAACCTGCCATAAATATTAATAATGAAAACATTACTTAAATTGAGACATGAGATCTATATTCTGAACTTATCTATAATAGTCAAAGTACCCAAAATACCAAAAAAAATAACAATAATATTGTAACTTACATTTTATTTTGAGGAACATTTTGGCTCTTTTGTGTGTTACAGGTCAGCAGTTACACAGGTCAAAGCAGCAAGAATGTGGCCATTCATGGTAATACTGTTTACCCTCACCACCCAGACTTCATCTGGACAAAACCCTGCAATAAAGCTCATTCTGACAAACAAAGGACTACAATATGGTAGAGAAAATGGAGTGGTGTCATTAGTTTGAATTCATTTGTCCACATTCATTATGCAAATAAAAAATGCAAACACTTTGTGAAATTTAGTGACAGTCTTACAAAATATGCAAACCAAACTCACTATTGCAATCACACTGTTTTGTCAATGTATAGGGAAGCATATTGGATCTGGATGGATACAAGAAAACATAGAAGGCATGTCCCTACCTGATGTGAGGGGTGTTGTCAGCCTTGGTTTGTTGGGGAATGTGGAGTACACATTCAGTAGGTAGGTTTTTTTTGTTGTTTTTTTTCTTTTCAGTTCCTTCTGTCTGTTGTAATTAATTAAGTTAAGTCAAAAAGCTTTAATATAATTTTGGATAGTAAATTATCATTCTATCCTTGAAAGTACAATCACTTTATAACAATGTATCTTTCCTTGGTGCACCTCAGCATGACAGTGAGTCAGTGTGATGTTCCGGAACCCATGGTTGAGTTTGATGAAGAAATTACAGGATTCAAAGCAGGGATCTCAGGCCTCAGTATTGCAGTAAGAGGCAAATGGAACACAAAATACGGATTCATGTGAGTCACCAAACTCCAACTCAGTCTGTGGTTAGTCATAATAATTATATACTGGCAAATAATTTTGCAGGTTTCAAATGTTTCTGCCATGGCACCCTCTCTGATTATAATTATTACAGTTTTTCAAACTAGATCAATATAATTTATAATGTAACAACACATTTTCAGCAATGTGTCAACTTAATTGTATTTCGAATGCATTTTAAAAACTGAATTCACAAAGAGTAACCGTAAGAGGAACAGTACAGTACTCAGATTATGTTTACCGGTTTTTATTTATTTTTTGTTATTAATATAGCTCTAGGTTCCTGTAAGGTTGTTGGCCTACAGCGTAGGGCAACATATCAGCCAAAACAGTAGAACGAGGGCGTCATGTTAAGTGTTTGGCCCATTGCTTCAGCCCATGGGGCAGTGCAGGTGGTATTCATTATTGTTGGAAGTTGCAACCGTTGAACTAAATTAAGACAGGATCAATAATGCTTGCTTTAAAAAGTAGGCCTATCCGCTTGTGGACATACATATATTTTTGTAAATGCAAAGATAAACTTGGCCAAGTAGAGTCAATTTAATCAATTATGCAATTAAAGCAGTAACCAATTAGAAGTGCAGAAGGGGGGGGGGGGCTGCAGACCTGGAGCACAGGCAGATTTACGCCACAGGCAAATATACGCCCCAGGCAGTTCTATTGATGAATACAGGTGGGTTTGCGTTCTTCAACAGCAGCATACGCCTAAAACGCGGCAGCAGTTCAGATGAGATTAACTAATCTTATCTAAAGTACTTTACATACACAATGAAAGTCATCGATTGATTGTAAATTAAGACCTCTACAACTTAAAATCATACATGCATATCACTACCAACATGTGCTTACAGACGCGATAATGGATTGTTTAACCTGGCCATTTTTAACATGGATATGAGCTCTGAAGTCAAAGTGGGGAGCGACAATGCCGGACGGTTGTCCATCACCAGCTTGTACTGCGACGCTGACATAGAGGAAGCCAGGATAAACTTCCATGGTGGGGCCAGGTAACTTGAAGAGCGATGTTAAGTGAAAGAGACGTAGACTAAGTCTTAAAATAGCTAAACCTTTACGCCTTCCTCATCATTAGTTGGATCTTCCAGCCATTTGTTAAGCATTTTCAAGGACACATTAAACGGAAAATTACTGAAAGAGTGAGCATACCCATTTATTTTTACTTGATACTTTGCTTACCCTCTTACTATACATTTGTATTTAAAAAGATGTTTTGGCAACAAGAGAAACGTCAAATCATCTATGCTAACTTATTGTCTAACTCTCTTGCAACTGTGAATGGAATGAACCCATGACACGCATCTAGATCTGCCCAGCTGTTGAGGGCCATGTTGCAAAATTGGAGGAATCCCTGGAGGCAATGAATGGTATTGCAGTCTATAGTACAGAATGAGTAGGAAAACATTTAAAGTAGTTTATCTAAAATATACGGGAGACCTTAAACTGAAAAAAAAACCGTCTACAATGTTGATAGATTTGTTATTTTAAAATCTGTTAAGTTACATTATATTTGAAATCCTTTAAAAAATAAAATGTACTTGGGTCTGGTCTTATAGAAATAATATGTGTATATTGGGACCTCTTTTCTTGGGATAGGCTCCCACTGGTGGGAGTTGTCGTATAGCTTATAGCTTGTAGGTTTGTAAGATCCCACTTGTGGAATTAGAAAGCAACATAAGAACGTCTTGCTGCAGTTCTACTTAACTCCCAGGGCTATATCTAACATATTTGTTTCTACAGTAAAATTATTATTGATTTAATTGCCCATGAAACCAACTTTACTTATTAAAAGCTCACTTGCGAAAGGGTTGAAACTAAAGTAAAACAAAGTGCTCATCATAACATCCTATGATAAAAATTATATAATTCATCACATTATGAATAATAACAAACTTTTTTATATTCTTCAAAAGTTACATTTCAGGTGGACAAAGCACTTGTTTTGGAAATTCCACTTACTAACCCACCTCTAATGAATGCGTCAAGTCTGGATCTGGATCTTAAGGTAAGGCAGTTCACTCAAGACTCACATTCCTACATAATATTTTACGAATTCATACAAATTCATGTGACTTAATAAATATTTGTAATCGATACAAAACAACTGAGATGCAATTTTTCTTTTCAAGGGGGAGTTTTTTTGTAAAAAAGATCCTCCATTCATTGCCCAGCCATTTGAGCTGCACCAAAAAGAGGGTTATATGCTGACGCTGGGGCTGTCTGAGTTCACTCTCAATTCAGCGTCTTATGGATACTACTCTGCTGGACTGATGCATGCCCTGATCAATGATAGCATGGTAAGTGTCAGGACTCCGATCAAAGATCTTGTTTAAATTCTTTAATTCATTAATTCATATACAGTTTTTTTTACAATCGCTTCGGCACTAATTTATAGAAACCTGTGCACATTGTTTGTGTCCTCATACCACATGTGAAATCAATCATCAGTAACAAGTTGTCAGTATTGCAAAAGTAATGCATATACATACTGTCAAACCTGTAAACATTGTTTGGAACAGTGGACCATAGAAGCAGTGTCTGATAAGGTATGGTGACAAAATACTACATCCATAGATAATGTAGTTCATGTTCCACATTTGACTTTTGATTTCTGTAATCTGGAAATTGCATGATCTAAACATACATTATTGTTTATCAGTGTTCATAAAGCTATGCATTAGGGGTAATGTAACACTTATGTTTTTGATCAGTTTTATTCATTGATAGTAAGATACATTCTAAGAAATTAAAATAACACTAAAATCATGTCGAGCGTTTTGAAAAATTACCAAGATGTAGTCAAATTAGTGTCAAAGTGATCGTTAAAAACTGTTAAAAGCTGTTGATCTTTCTGACGTCTAAGTATTTATGCATCTGTTTGTATTGCTTGTGACCAACAGACAAACAAACAAACAGATGCAACCATAACAATAGTTCTGTCTGCCCTTAGATTCCTCCTGGCTCTCCTTTCCACCTCAATACAAGCTATTTTGGTGTCCTAATCCCTCAGGTAAATTATTCTGTTAAAATTGCATGTTAAGGTCACTTCAAATTGTAGTTCTTATAGAGGCCCCTAGTGGTAAACAGAGGGTACTTTTTTTCTCAGTGCAGCTCAAAAGACCTGCTGACAACTCTGTAATTTGATCATTTTCAATAATCAAAGATAAACTGGGTACCAGGCAGAAAGGCACTTTGTCATTTCTATACCAATACCTGTTTAAGGAAACATATTCAAAGCAGTTGCAGTGCTTATTTAAAACGTATTGTACAACATGTATTAACCGACTGTTAACTCTGCTTTGACAAATTGCTTGACAGGTTTCAAATTCATTGAAATTATGTTGGAATTTTTGAAGGTCACCTTTCAAAGCTAGATCCACAGAATAATTTTAAGACATTTCGTCTGTCTTTTTAGCCAACCATACAGGTTTAAACGCAAGCATCTGACACCATCGCTTAGCGCTACTTGTGCAGTTTTCAAAAGAAGCCATAGAGGGTGGTCCTAGAAGCTCCAAATCTGCCATGATTAGCCTTGCCAAAGCTGCACAGAACAGAGCCTGATAAAGAGAAATCGAAGCAACCTGACCCAAAGTCAACTTGTTAATATTTGGAATTTATAGGCATTGTCTAAAAAACATATATCAAGCAATAGTCTGCACCCTGGTTACATGGGATATATTGTACACAGGGATTATTGAGACAAATCGAATTCCCTAAGGGAACGCATTGCTTCCAATTTGTCCAATGAACACTTATTAAAAAAAAAAAATTGAAGTTTGAATATTGAAAGTTGAAGTCTTCAATTTAAATTTCTACTTGAGTCAAAACAGCAAGCAAGTATCTGCTTTTAAGTATCAAAAGTAAAAAGTACTATTATTTAGCATGGTTATGTTTGTCAGGGGTTGGTGACATGACAAATATAATAAAAAAATACAGTAGGAAAAATTTCTTATTTATATATAAAAAAGTGCATTTGATAAAACAGGTTACCCTTTCAGTAAAAAAGTTATAGTCAGTTGTGTGTGTGTGTGTGTGTGTGTGTGTGTGTGTGTGTAACCCTTAATTGTGTCCAATTAGCCATTGTATATCAGAATGTCCACCCTCAAGTTCTCTTTCTGCATTGTTTTCTTACTGAAGATTAGAGTTCAGGTGAAGAAAGGGGCATTAGGATGCAGCAGCTGACTGTTGTAGAAAACTGCAGGTTATCAGGCTCTCTTGTGTATCAATGTATCTAGCTAGCAAACATCTATGATTCAAATTAACATTGTGAGCCGATCAATACGCGAGCTGCACCTTGATTGGTAGGCTTCAGTATGAAAGTATGTCGTATTATCCTATAGGATTTTTTAATCAATTTTCTCCACATCAAAGTAACGAGTAACGACCAAAATAGTGGAGTCAAAAATATGATATTTTAGAGTGAAAGAATATGCCTCTTGAAATGGAAACAGTTGAGTAAAGTACAGATACTTGAAAGTAAAGTACAGATACTTGAAAAGGGTACTTAAATGAATTACATTATTGTCCACCACTGATAGAAAGTAGTGTACAAAGCTAAATCATCTCTCATCTCAACTCTAGCTTCCTAAACTGTTCCCTGACATGTTGATGGAGCTTCAAGTGTATGCAAGAGAAGTTCCAATGTTCTCCTTTTTCCCTGGGGCAATGTATCTTGGCTTCCATGGTTCTATCAAGGCGTTTGCCCTTCAAACAAACAAAACAGTAGCTCCACTGTTTCAACTCAATGCTGTGAGTAGTATTTTCAGGCGTGATATAGTTTACTGTATGGTATCTTTCTTGTGCAATGCAGACGAGCAAAATGGGCATTTATTGGCCATAATTATGATCCATTCCAATGAATCAACGGTTGTGTGGGCATAGAAAAACAACACCAGGTGTATAGTAATGGCAATAGACTGTGGCAATAGTCCAACATTAAAAAAATACTACTAACTTAAATTGTTCCAAAAATCATGGAGCAAGTAAAAACACTCATACTATGCTCTTAGCAACATGTAATCTCTTGCAGGATTCCATCTTCAGCGGAAAAATACTTATCTCAGCTGGCAAGCTCAAAGGCTCAATGAATATGGAAAAGTGAGAATAATACTCTCAATTGTATTTTGAACCACATTAATATTGGATTTCTACCTTGCTTAACTTTGATTTTTTATAGTTTTACACTTGCATTGATATCAACTGAGGTGGGAACCTTTCAGGTATGCATCAATTCAGACGTTTACTGAACGTGTTGATATGTAAGACATACAGTTAGGCCCAAAAATATTTGGACAGTGACACAATCTTCATGATTTGGGCTCTGCATGCCACCACATTGGATTTGAAATGAAACAACTACAACGGAGTTGAAGTGCAGACTTTAAGGTTTAATTCAAGGGGTTGAACAAAAATATATGATTAAACATGTAGGAATTGTAGCTATTTTTATACAAACGCTCCTCATTTCAGGGGCTCAAAAGTAATTGGACAAATAAACATAACCCCAAGTAAAATGTTACTTTTCAATATTTTGTTGAGAATCCTTTGCAGGCAATGACTGCCTGAAGTCTGGAACCCATGGACATCACCAAACGCTGGGTTTCCTCCTTTGTGATGCTTTGCCAGGCCTTTACTGCAGCGGTCTTCAGTTGTTGCTTGTTTGTGGGTCTTTCTGCCTTAAGTTTTGTCTTGAGCAAGTGAAATGCATGCTCGATTGGGTTGAGATCTGGTGATTGACTCCGCCATTGCAGAATATTCCACTTCTTTGCTTTAAAAAACTCCTGGGTTGCTTTTGCAGTATGTTTTGGGTCATTGTCCATCTGTACTGTGAAGCGCCGTCCAATCAACTTTGCTGCATTTGGCTGAATCTAAGCAGAAAGAATATCCCTATACACTTCAGAATTCATCCGGCTGCTTCTGTCTTTTGTCACATCATCAATAAACACAAGTGACCCAGTGTCATTGGAAGCCATGCATGCCCATGCCATCACACTGCCTCCACCATGTTTTACAGAAGATGTGGTGTGCTTTGGATCATGAGCTGTTCCAATTCTCCTTCAAACTTCAAACTCCAGACCTTTTAACTGCTTAATTGATGACAGGTTAATGAGGGAAGAGCCCATGCAGCGTTGTTATTTTTTTTTGCAGCTTTCTGAGTCAATTGTCCAATTACTTTTGGTCCCTTGAAAAAGAGGCGGCTACGTATTAAAGAGCTGTAATTCCTAAACCCTTGCTCCAATTTGGATGTGAATACTCTCAAATTACAGCTGAGAGTCTGCACTTTAAGCCCATATTGATTATATAATTGTATCCTGAATATGTTTTCGTAAACAGCTAAAATAACAAAACTTGTGTCACTGTCCAAATATTTTTGGCCCTAACTGTACATACTATAACGGGTCTCATCTGAAATAAAATCATTAATACCATATTTTTAAGGTGTCAAAACTGAGAAAAACATGATTTTGTGTTCATTATATTTTCAGACTGCTGCTCTGGAGAATGTTATGAAAACTGGGCTAAACATGGAAGTTATAGCTAAAGTAAATGGTAAGCACTTGATTGGCCTGTTGGATTTAAAATTCAGATCATGAGTTAAAATTAAGTTTTCCTAATCGTTTCCAGGTAGGATGAAATTAAACTGCAATAAGGACTGATTGCTTTGAAAATTAAACCAAAAACCAAGTTTACAAGTTTTCTCAGTATTGTCTCCTAATTAAATTTGCATGATTGATTGATATGCTTAACTATATGTGAAGCCAAACTGGCCAAAGGCATTGATCTACCCAGCATGCAACATGCTCAGTTGGTCAACCCTGTTCTGGAGTTGAAAAAGGTTAGGATTGGTCTCCGCACATACTGTACACACACACACACACACACACACACACAATTATCGTGTTTTTTAGCATGACATGATATCTAAAGATTCTTGCTGTTCTGTGACTATGTTCTTTGGTACTTAAATCCTTCCAGGGTTTCATTGCCATTTCATCTGATGCTGAGGTGTGGTCTAAATAGAGAAGATTCTTCTGAAGCTACTTTCTCTCTACTATATCTTCTGTAACTGGGTTATTTTCTGTGATGAGAACCTTTCCTGGGAAATTACATGTAAAGTAATACAACTATTGAAACAAAGATGTTTTATAGCATTTTCTTCTTCTAATAAACCGTTTTTCTAAAAGTCATCTTAAGTGTTTGGTGACTTAAGCTTTGTTTTCAGTTCCCGCTTAAATACGATCAGTATACTGAAAAAGGATCAGCTATTCATCTCCTCATAAAGGCACATTATTTTGCAAGTAACTGTAAAACTGACCAAAAATGTACAATCAGTTGAATAACTATCTGGGAAACAATGTATTAACCCTCTAGATCTAGGTCAAACCTTCTACACATCAATATAGTTCATGCAATTTCAAGCACTGTGCAATCAGCTAAATGATCAGGTAAAAACAAATATAAAACCCCTGAAATATGTTCATCAGTAAACACTATATGGATTAATCAACATAAAAAAATTGCGAACTATTCCTAAAATAAAACTATTCCTTACAAGAAACGCACAAGCAAGCCAGGCCAGCAACAATGGGCATGAGCAGATTGAGGTGAGCCGCCATCGTTTCCAAACGCTCCGTTTAACATGTCCATGCGGATCCACAGAAACCAGAGTTAGAAAAAAATCTTCACTTTAGAAAGTTTTAAAAAACAATATTATAGTACCCTAAAACGTTTGCATGTGGATGACAGGCCAAAAAGTAGAAGGAAATAAAACAAATCACAAATATTAAACATTGGTAAATGTCAGAATCTTCGTGAAAACCTTTGCAAGTGGGTTTTAAGAAGAAAACTTTTCTTCACAACGGTTGGTGAATGAGGCCCTCTGTGAATGTCTTCATCTCTCTCTTCACTGGTCTCCTCTTGGGTAGAGGTTGGCCTCGACAGAGGGTCCACTGACAAAGAAGTTACAGTGCCTTGCAAAAGTATTCACCCCCCTTGGCATTTTTCATGTTTTGTTGCCTCACAACCTGGAATTAGAATGGATTGTTTGAAGGTTTGCATCATTTCATCCACAGAACATGCCTACAACTTTGAAGATGTGATTTTTTTTATTTTTATTGTGAAACAAACAAGAAATAAGACAAAAAAACAGAAAACTTGAGCGTGCATAACTATTCACCCCCCAAAGTCAATACTTTGTAGAGCCACCTTTTGCAGCAATTACAGCTGCAAGTCTCTTGGGGTATGTCTCTATAAGCTTGGCACATCTAGCCACTGGGATTTTTGCCCATTCTTCAAGGCAAAACTGCTCCAGCTCCTTCAAGTTGGATGGGTTCCGCTGGTGTACAGCAATCTTTAAGTCATACCACAGATTCTCAATTGGATTGAGGTCTGGGCTTTGACTAGGCCATTCCAAGACATTTAAATGTTTCCCCTTAAACCACTCGAGTGTTGCTTTAGCAGTATGCTTAGGGTCATTGTCCTGCTGGAAGGTGAACCTCCGTCCCAGTCTCAAATCACAGGCAGACTGAAACCGGTTTTGCTCAAGAATATCCCTGTATTTAGCACCATCCATCTTTCCCTCGACTCGAATCACTTTCCCAGTCCCTGCTGCTGAAAAACATCCCCACTGCATGATGCTGCCACCACCATGTTTCACTGTGGGGATAGTGTTCTTGGGGTGATGGGATGTGTTGGGTTTGCGCCATACATAGCGTTTTCCTTGGTGGCCGAAAAGTTCAATTTTAGTCTCATCTGACCAGAGCACCTTCCTCCATACATTTGGGGAGTCGCCCACATGCCTTTTGGCAAACTCAAAACGTGCCATCTTATTTTTAACACTAAGTAATGGCTTTTTTCTGGCCGCTCTTCCATAAAGCCCAGCTCTATGGAGTGTACGGCCTATTGTGGTCCCATGCGCAGATACACCAGTCTCTGCTGTGGAACTCTGCAGCTCCTTCAGAGTTACCTTTGGTCTCTGTGCTGCCTCTCTGATCAATGCCCTCCTTGCCCGGTCTGTGAGTTTTGGTGTGCGGCCCTCTCTTGGCAGGTTTGTTGTGGTGCTGTCATGCGAAAATGTGTCCGGCTGCGAAAATGTGTCCGGGTTGCGTCACAATGCATTGTTGTTTGCTACAATGTTGAATTTTGCTACACTCACAGTTTCGCGGGCTAAAGAGCTCGCGCTAGCATCAGTCGCGGGCTAGGCAACACTTTATTAGATTTTACCCTCAGAGCGGGTAACAAAATAAGTAACAAGCCAAGGGGGGTGAATACTTTTGCAAGGCACTGTATATTTCCTACAACCTGATTACACATAAAAAATTACTTGTAGACTGTTGTCTTCCACGTGATGGTCAGATGTCCATTCAACTTTGAGACATACAGACAATGTAACTTTTGTGACATTTTCATGTTCGGTGTGTAATCTAAAAGGCTTGTTTCAACCCTTTGGTGTTAAACTAACAACGATTTTGAGATGCAAGTGTCAAGTTCTTTGCAATAACCTTTTTTTTTGTGCTGAATTCTTGTCTTTCATTTAGTCAAGTCCTAATACATGTAATCAATGTAATATAATTCCACTCAGGAGTCTCACTACCTGACATTTCTGACATTTGAAGCAGCTAAACCCAAAAGTTTTAAAAAGAGACCAATAACAGATGGAACACCTATAAAGTTTTTATATACAGTATTACATGTGCAGCTTCGCTTATAGATTTGAATGAAAATTTACCCATATACAGCTTCTGTATTCCATCTTAGCCAGTTCAACCTGCAATGATCCTTTACACATACTTCACACAACCAGTTGAACTTCTGCACGACAATCTTATTACAATAAATCCACAGTAAGTTATTTTGAAATTACTTATTGAATTTTAAATTTTTTTTATTCAAGTTATTTCATCTAATGCACTGGTCACATGTTAACATTCTTGGAATGTATATCTACACACCTGCTGTAGAGCCAACAAACTTATAATATTCTGTATGGCATCACATCATTCACATGAGATACTGTTTGCTGGGTGGGTGGGAGGTATTCCAAAATTCATCCCACAATGCAAGTCAATAACCTTAGCACAATAGATCAAATAATTGGTAATCAGGGAAAGAACAAAAAATAACTACAGTCAGAAAGAGTGCATAGCAGTTAAGGGGGGCAAGTAAGTACCATGAATATATATCATATGGGCATTGCTAAAACTTTCAAGATGCATGTTAGACTTTTGTTGAGCTTTGAAGCAAAAAATCACCTGGTTTTAGGACACTTTTAAAAAAGTATTTAAATTCCCTAAAAAGCTTTTTTGGCCCTCCTTGAAATCAGCTAAGAGGTAACAGATTTAAAGTTGAATAAATCACCTTAAATAACTGAATGCATTGGTCAAAAGAGTCCAAATGCTGTTGCGATAATGCCTAACCCAAAAGAAGAAAATAATATTTGGTTCACCATCAAAAGGGTGACTACTTTGAAAAGAAAAAATGCATTACAACACTGGAGTAGAGCATGTTTGACAGCTATCTTCAAAATTACAAACATACCTCAAAAAAACAAGACAGAAACATTTATTTCGGAACAGATACTAGCAGGCTTACAAATCCTGATAGGAAATCTGGTGTGTTCCAATTTTTTTTTACTTTTCTTGTGATAATTGAACAGTGAATGATAAATTGCTTAAAAATGGATTCGTTTTTACAATTTTGTACCTTACATAAAAAATTTTGTACTTCGGTCACTTAAGTGTGCAGTAAAAGCAAGTTGGCAAACATTACATTACTACTCAGAGCTCATGTACAGTTTGTTCAGCCCGAAACGCCTAACACATCAAAGACAGCAGAACACGAAAAAGTAAAGAGATTTCAAAATGTTATTAAAAAATATTAGTTCCTCCAAAAGCTTGAGAAATTAAATGTCATAAAGGAAAGAAATTCTAGGCAAGTTCCTGACAGCACTGATTGGAAAACTGCATTTACTTTTCAACTTTCCCCTAAGGTTCAGTGGAAGCAATTTCAGTTCTTGCTTCTAGCTGGGTTTTTTTATACAGTTTGAAAGACTTTTCCATCTAGACAGCGCTGTTTAAATAAATTCTCTAGGATGCTTGAGTAGAAACGTAATGTTAGGCTTTAGACTGAGACAATAAAGAAGAGAAAACAATACAGAGACACAAATAAATAGAAGACTAATAATGTAATTATGTATGGAAAAGGCACAACGTGAACTGAGAAAAGAATCCAAGAACTTCAACACTGCATATCCAACAGGCTAAGAGCGATCCAGTTCAACCCTCTTATTTTATCATAATTTTCATCATCTCATTGCTATGACTATTGTCTTAACTTTTGTATCAAAACAGTCAGTTCTTCTGGGGTGTGAGTTCTTATAAGACTTCAAATTAAAATCAGTGGAGCCAAAACTAGAAATGTTTGTTGGCTCTGCAGGTGAGGTGGGTTGAATTTTTTTTAGTGAGGGTCATTTGTTTGTAGCTGCTGCGGCCATTGGAACGCGCATTGTTCCTCTTGCAGTTATGGCTAGCTCCTCAATCTCTGTATTTAACCTTCTGATAACCCACTCCATTGCCTCACGACCCTGAATAAAATGTAAAAAAAAATATATATATATAACTGCTAAACAGATTGCGTTAAGAGCTACAAAGGTGTGGCATTTAATAGACACAGGGTAAATAAACAAAGATAGCATAAGGGAAAGGAGGCCATACTGTCCTACCTTGCAAGCGTTCGTTGAGATAGTCTTGGCCATGAGACCCTCAAGGTAGCTACTCAGACTAATGCCCTTTACTGTAATAACAGCCTCCTGGGACAGCACCGTCCTGTTGCAAAAACAAAATAGTTGACAATGGAGTACAGTAAGCCTTTAATAAAGTATATGTGGCTTGTCAATAAAAAAAAAAAAAAAAAAAAGAGGCATCACCCAATTTGAAAACTGTATTGCCCCTTAAGAGTCAATCCTAGGTTAAGATCTCATATAAACCACATGGTCAAAATGTCCTTCTTCCATCTAGGAAACATAGCTAAAATCCAATCATCCCTCTCCCATAGTGCAGCTGCCAAGCTTATTGACTCATTAATTTTCTCCATTCTTGATTATGCAATTCCCTTCTCTTCGGCATCAGCACAACTTCACTCCATGAACTCCAACTGGTTCAAAACTCTGCTGCTTGCCTCCTCACCTCAACCAAATCTTCTCCGCACATAACTTATGTAATCTTTGACCTTCACTGGCTCTCTGTCAATCAGCACATTACATACAAAATCTCACTCCTCACCCACAAAGCTCTACATAACTAAGCCCCTCACTGTTTTTGTTTCACGTCATGTTTCTTGAGCACTGCATTTACTTACATATCTTAATTAATCAATACGTTGTTAAAAATACAAACATTTGAAAAGAGGCAAACACTTTTTTTTCCCCTCTTATAAATGTAAATCTATTAAATATCAATTTAAAAGCCACCTCACATTATAGCTTGACATTAATCATGAATGCACTATTAACCTGTTCAGTTGAGTACCAAAGTCCTGATAACAAGCCAATTCCTAAAAAGTCACGTAATATCTCCACCTGTATAATTTCTCTCATTTTCAGGTTTCTTCTCTTTAGAACATAATAAAGCCAGGTCTAAGAGTAACTGTAACAATAGAACAAGCTTAGCACAACAATAGGCAAAAAGGCAAGCACACATCACTCACTTTTCAGGATCTAGTGGGTGTGGCTTATATGTAAGCTTTTCGTCCACTGATACTAAATTGGTAAATGAGATCTAGAAAAAAAGAAAAGAAAAAAAGAAAATTAAACTGAATTTCATGTAACTATGTTGTTGTCAACATAATACAAACTATGCCCTCTTTAATTACAACTCTTGTTATGTCAAATGTGTTAACTTACATTTGTCGATTTTAACTGAAATACTTTTTCTTTGGGGTCCACTACAGAATGTTCCTGTACATATGTACGGGACCTCGTTACGCCAAACATCTAAGGGAGACAGGGAAGCATTTTTGAGAGAGGCAGTGACATAGGTATAGGTATCTATATCCCTATATTTACAATTAACAATTCATTCCTACAAACAATACTTTAGGACATTTTAATTGGAATAACATTTAAAATCCCAAAATCATTGGGTCGGTCAAATGA
The DNA here is from genome assembly GCA_026901105.3 of Galaxias olidus. NCBI lineage: Eukaryota > Metazoa > Chordata > Actinopteri > Galaxiiformes > Galaxiidae > Galaxias > Galaxias olidus. The sequence continues at coordinate 163,788 of JAPMUY010002412.1, read as the reverse complement.
TTTGTTCACAGAACTTATCACCCTTTAAAAGCCCCGAAGGTTAATCAAGCACTACTACTACAGATAAATTAAAGCACATCATGAATACAAATTGCAGCTGTTTCGCTTTAACACATTCAATTGAATGTTTAATTTTAAGAGGGAGTTGCAGAGGTATGGAATACCAAATGTGCCAAAATTGAATAAATATTCCTTCATTAAATAAATAATCGTATGTATAAATACAAGAATACATATAAATGAGCTTTTAGGCATCCAAGCGACAAGTTTTTCCACAGGCAGTTTTACAGAAATTGTTTTTTTCATAAAGGGGGCGTGGTCGTTCTGACAACAGGGGAGTGAAGTAGGCTTGCTCTCATCTTGATTGACAGATGAGCAGTCATTATGAAAAGAGAAATTATGAAATAAATGCGGCATTCTGAGAATTACCATTATGAAATAAATGTGATATTCGGAAAAGTACCATTGTGGAATAAATAAAGAGTGCCATTTAAAAATAAAACACCATTATGAAATAAAAAGTAAATTAAATGTTTTTCTTATTGTGAAAATGACAATTAAATAATATTTCATAATAATTGTTTGAGTATTATTTAATTATTTAGTGATTTCACAATTTACTTACCCATTTATATATATTCCTGTATTTATACATATGATTATTTATTTAATGGAGGAATATTTAAGATTTTGGCACATTTGGTATTTCATAGCAGAGTGTTGTTTCAGTTTAATCTTAAAAATTGTACTGTATTGCAACAAACTGCTTTTTAAACAGGGCACTACCGGAAAAGAGACATGGTCCGTTACCCCTGTATAAAAAATATAAAAAGGTAGTTTGCCACTTGTACTTTTTGTGCACATGCATTTACAACTGGGTGGTCAGCAAGTTTTCCACCTATTAATAACAGACGGAATTATTGATGACAACATGAAAAAATTATAATTTGATTATAAAAATAATTTGAAAGATTTTAATGTTTCCAGGAGCACAGAGGGCATTGTTATTGCTCTACCAAACTGGCTCAGTTACTTGGATAGAAAGGCCTTGGTCAGGACACAAATATAGATTCAGAAGTCTGCTGACAATCGTATTGGCCTTTTATGATACTAGTTAGCAGTTGGTCGGTAAAGATGAATTAGGGCTGGACGATAAAGATAATTAATTATAAATAATTAGCTTCAAAATCAATATTAAAAGTCAGATAATGTTTCAATAAAATAATTTTCCATGCTTGATAGTATGATAATGTAAGCATGTCCCGACATGATTTCTAGTGAAACCATGAGATTTGCAACTAGATGGGAAACGTTTTACAGCCAACATTTTTAAAACTATCTGGACAAGTCAGGACATGTCCGGGAGACATCGAAACAAGGTAAAACATTAAAGATTGTAAAAATGTGGCAATAGTTTGACTGTTTAATGTCTGACAAGAAGTATATTTGTTTTCAGTTTGCAGATCAAATCAAATTATACAGTGAATAGCAATTGTTAAAACACAGCAAACATTTTTTACCCTTGTCTCCCTTCTAAATGTTTATTTAAAATAGAAAAAAATATATTCTCATAACACTCAACCATGGTGCACTAGATGACGGCCTGAAAAGACATTATTACTTACAGACTTGGCCATAGAGGGCAGCCCCCACTCGGTGCTAAGTAGCCTGTTACTGTGTAACCGTCCATCTGCATCCACACTTCTGTCCAATACATCTACCCCGAACACGCTGGGGTTCATAGGGTTGGGGTATTTCTGCATTGCTGCCTTTGTAACAGTCTCCCATGGATGACTGTAAATACAGAAAATACATCAAGGCTATTAACAACTACCAGGGAATCTGCTGCATAGTGCAAGTTAGATTTTAGAATAATACCTCTCAGAATTAAATTTAGAGACCATTTTTACAATAACAAAAATTGTAAAAGCATGCAGCTTCCTAAAAACGTTGCCTAGCAAGTAGCAACCATATGTCACTAACTCGTCACATACTTGACAAACTACGCAGACGGTCAGCCTGATTAAGCCTGGTTTATACTTCTACTTTCAGCACATTGCCAACGTAGTTTGGTTTGAAGTTAACATCGTGCATAGGCCTTAATAATTGAATTGCGCTGTAAATTTCAACCAAAAGGCGAGACCGCAAACTGTTCAATTTAATCGTTTTATTTTAAACTCTTGATCAAATTAATTCTTAATGAGGAATAAATCGATCATCGATTACTCATTGACAACCCTACATCCTAGAAATTCTTATATACCCACTGTACTAATGCGAATTTGTTGAGTTCGAAAACTGGAATTACAAATGACTAAACTTTGATAAGATAAGAGAATGTGATGTGACCCAAAGCTTTTAAATGTATAATCAAGGGGGTTAAGCAGTCAGGTACCTTTTAGACTTTCTCAAAAACAAAATTTTGTCTAAGTATTTTGTTTACGATTATGTATATCCTGTATTAATTTACAACATATCCTACCATATTTGCCAATAACAAGCCTGTCACTTATCTAGCGTCGTATTATGTTATCCGTTGTAATTTACGGTTGAGCCAATATGCCTCAAAATATCTTGTGCAATGTACACGTTACTCCTTAAAATTAATTGAATGTGGTGTTACAACCGGCTCAAAACCGACAACATGATCATACAAGCAATTTAACCCTCAGAACCCCAATCCCAGCGATGGGATCAAAAATGCATGTTGTCTTTTAAAAAATCGGCTAAATTACAACATTTATCATACCCAGAAACTTTAAGAACAGCCGTTCTCGTCGGACTCTAGACTTTCACAACCCCACAAACCGATTATGTGCACAGAACGCTTCCGTCAAAAAACACCCAGAAATGGCTTGGGGTTCAAGAGGAATAACGTTTTATTTACCACCTATTCACCTTAACCAAACTACAACACAATAATACATATGGTTTAGTAACATGGAAAAGGGGAGGAGACACAAGGAAGGCAGCAAGTGTAAACTCCGTGGAAATACACAAAAGACCCAGGCCTAACACACCAACATATTTATTTTAAGCAAAAAGTATCATGAAAACACATGCGTGTGTGTGTGTGATGTACACACACATATATAAATATAACACTATGCAGTAATGCAACATAGAAGAAGAAAGAGAAAAAGAAGGCGACATGTACCCACTGATGACTTCACATCAAAGAAATCTAGGAAACAGAAATTCTGAAGATGAACACATCCCTCAGACACATGAGCATACAGCACACTTTATTGAGATGCAGTTTTTAAAAAGTTTATTATTTGTTTGAAAATTTACATTTTAATTATTTGAGTTCTGTTTATATTTATTTGTATTTATTACACTTTTTTATTACACTTATTTACATTACACTTTGAGTTGTTATTATTCTTGAACATGTTCTAGTTAAAGTATTTCTTGTTTTTTTATTGTTAATTAAAAAGCTTTATTGATTAAGTATGCCTAGTAGTCATTCATTTTCATTCAGGGATATTAAAATGACTGCTTTGGGTTAGGGGGACCCCTACTGTAAGATGTCGCTTAGGGCACCAAAATGATCAGAAACGGCCCTGATGACAATACATAGCTTGTCACTCTAAATGACCGCATCAGGTGAACATTGTTATTGTTGTTAAATTGTCAATTAACTTCCAAATGCTACAAAATACTGTGTAGTTTCATCTGACAGTATTGGCGAGGGGGTATGCATTGGCGAGGGTGGTAGGCATGCGAGGGAATGCATTGGGAGGGAACGCAAAACGTTTGGGAACGCAAAAATATTCATCTTTTCTATGGCCCTTTAGGGGCTTCGTATCATTCTGATGTAATGAGTAAAGAAGAAAATAAACCTATAGCCTGGTGTGTCCTACCGTGCGAAAATACAATGTTGAAGCAGTTTAATGTTCAATGTTTAAGAGTAGATTTGCTCAAAGCGGTACAATGCAGTTCCCTGGTGAAGTTAACCTTTCAGTACGCTAATGTCAAGGAGTTCGTATAACGTACGTCGTATGGTATGCCACTCGATATGCAGATCAAATAAGGCTAACAAAACGAGCTAAAAAAAACTCCTGACATTGTCATTTATCTTCAGGGTGACGAACTAAACCTAAACCTGATGCTTGATCGATATAAAATGACCCGTCAGTAATCCGTGTAGTATGCTAACTTGCGAGCTAGCTACCTAAACGAAAAAAAAAGCACGAACCGAGGCCGGTTAAAGTAAAAACTGCTTGAACATGATTGTTTCTTAGTGCTAGATATCAAAAAGTAGCACGCTTAAAAGCATCACAATTATGCAATATGCTTTACATAAGATTTTCCTATATAAAATACACAAAATTCTGATTTACTTACTTAAATATGTGTTCTGACGCCCAGATCTTCATTTTGTTGGTTGATATATCAGAGCTTCTGGGCAAGGCCCCGGTCAGACTTCTTCTTCTTCCTATCTTTGACTTCATTGGCGGCTCGAAATCAGATGCTAGCGTTCCGTCATCTATTGTACCGGAGTGTGTAGTGTCATGGACATCTTTATTTTCCAAATTTTGTTTGCTAAACTGGTCTCCTACACAAAACAAAGACGAATTTAATCCATTACTGTCTAGACTCTAGAAAATAGCACTGCCTCCCTTCTACATTTGCTTTTACATTTATTTATGGACTTTTGAATATCTTGATGTCTGATTTTATCATCTTCAGTCCATTGGTTTTGCCACTTCTCTAACACTTTTACTCTAATTATAGATTTTTCCTCTCCCCCTCATAATGGCTAATTCTAATACTTGTGATTTAAACGATTTTCTTTCATTGCATTACATTATATTCATTTAGCAGACACTTTTATCCAAAGCGATTTACAAAAAACTGTGCCAACAAAAAGATAAAAAACTACAAGTCAGGTAGATAAAATAAGTGCATCCCTGACCTAATCATCTAGATAAGAGCTAAGCAAGTGCTAGGCCTTATTAAACATCAGGATACAAAACATAACCATCACAAACCAACTACAAATAGTGCAACCAATTACTTAGTATTGTATCAAGTAGAAGTGCTTGGTAGACGCAACGTCACATTTAAGAGTCGTAGTGCAGTCGAAACAAGTGAGATTTCAAGTTTCGGCGGAAAGAGACACAGATGTTGCGGTCCTAATGTTCGTGGGGAGGTCATTCAACCACTGAGGGACAAGGATAGAGAAAAGTTGTGAATGAGGTCGCAGGCTGTCCCTTCCGCGGATTGAGGGGGAAACAAGGCGACATCCAGCGGCAGAGCGCAGTGGTCGGGATGGGGTGTAGGGTCGGAGCATTAACTGTAGGTATGGGGTGCAGTTCCGATCCTCGCCCCTTAGGCTAGGACAAGTGACTTGAATTTGATGCGTGCTGCTACCGGCAGCCAGTGCAGTGTGTGAAGTAGGGGAGTAGTGTGAGTGAACTTAGGGAGGTTGAAGACCAGACGAGCGACTATGTTCTGGATGAGCTGAAGGGGTTTAATGGCGCTCGCAGTCAGCCCAGCCAAGAGGGAGTTGCAGTAGTCCAGGCGAGAGATGACGAGGGCCTGGACTATGACCTGCGCAGCCTCTCTTGTAAGGAGGGGCCGTATCCTTCAGATGTTGTAGAGAAGGAATCTGCAGGAACGCAATGTTAGCTGAGAAGGACAGCTGGTCGTCCAGGGTGACCCCCAGGTTTTTTTCCGTGTTATTGACGGCACAACGGCTTATCGACAGCTTTCAATGCTTTCTTTGCTATTTTGTCTGTCTTTACGTTACCATCAATCCCCTATGGACACGGACCCAACAGAACTGTACAATCATAGATATAATACATATCTATGTGTACAATCACACCCATTGTTTGTACTCTCAACAGTAATGTACACACTTCAAGCAATAAATCTCCTATGGTTGACTGTAGTGAATCTATACTGTTTAAGATTGCAGCACATTTGGAGCATAAAACTACTCTGTGTGGAGACCAAGTCTGGGCATTCTATAGGATATTAAAGTCTGAGCTGTTGTTGAGATGGGACAGAGTGAAGGCCAGGTCTCCACAGAGATAACATGTGCCTCCGAGACACTGAAGGCTGCTGTTTTGTGTTCTTAGCCATTGCATGATGGGAGTAGGCATACAGTATTAGAATGTATATATAAAATGTTTACACCTTTCAACTAGTTATTTTGGTAGTCTTTACGGACAATGCCTCGACTGCGTTGCTAGTTTACAAATTAAATCAATTTAATAGCGCACATGAGCGTCCAAGAGATGGAGCAACTACCGCGTAAATATTGAATCTGGACCTAAAATTATCGGATGACCGAGTGTGCTGAAAAAAAGTAGATTTTTGCGGGTGGAATTAATACAGGGGGGGTGGGGGGGAAACATCTAGGCTATATGTATGCTCCGGACGGGATTTAAATGACTGGACTGCGAAAGAAGAGAAACAAAACTAGAAAATGCATTTACCTGAGCAAATGCGATGTGATTGCGTTTCCACCATCAGCGACCAAGCAGTGCGGGTGGCCAGGCCCCTAAAATAACCACTGCAGCACTACTTTGTCCTCGTGTGTTGGTGGACAGTGCTGAACTGAATACAAGTGCAACTGCAAGGAAATTTAGGCAACTGCAAGGAAATTTCAACATTAAAAGATACATTATTATCAACTTATTTATTTATTTGTTTATGTCAATAATACTGTTGCTGTGAAAGTGACGCCCCTGCAGCTGACGTTTATGAGGCACTCCTGCTCGCTGTTGTAAAGCGCTGAACTGAACACAAGTGTAAACGCCCACTTGGGGCCAGTTGCAACATCTGACTTCTTCCATTCATATAAATATTGTGAACTATATGTCATATGTAGTCATCTTTAAATTGTATGGGTAATTAGAAGACAGATATAAGTTCAATATGTTTGGCTGGTCTATGTCAATTAGTCTCAGAGTAACAGAGAAATGCAAAAAGTGCTGCAACCGTCCCCAGTCTCCCCTACGTTCTTGTTTTAGCTCAACCTCGCGTTAAGGCTTCTGAACGACATATCATACGTGTACAGCGCTGCAGACATAAAATCAGCAGCAGTTTATTGTCTTGAGTGTTATTGTTTGTTCAATACTGATTATTTTACCATTGAAATGCATTTTAAATAATCTTATGGACTGTTCTGCCACCTGTTTAAATAGCCTACATGTATCAGACAGTCTGTTCATTCTGACACTACTTTGTCGTGTTGGATTTCGCCATTTCAATCGTGCAATGGTGACAAATAAAGGAGTTCGTTTTGCAGCAAGCAATTATTTATGGTGCGTTTAAGGGGATAATAGTTAGCTAAGCACACTTCAGCTAGATAACGTCCACTTGGACAAATAGAATTCACATGCAGTAAGCAGCAGTATAAACATGGCACAATGAAATCCTTGTTGACGGTCCTTCCACTAGGTCTGGCTGAGCATGGTATAGCGTGAGAAGTCTTAACCAAACGATCTTTTGCAGTATTATCAGTGAGCTATCATTTATGGGGCCTTGAAAAACTAAAAAACTTTGCCGCTGTTGAAATGCCTTATGGAATCACTTGATACATGTTAACAGCCAGCCACTATCCAATTCAAGTCACCACAATTCTTTTTAACGTTAAACAAATACAACCTAACTCACATTTAGTGTACAGTGTCTCACAATTAGCCCAAGTGCAGGTGAATAACCTTCCTTGATGTAGAGCTATGGAGAGCTCCATCGTACACTAACTCGGCGATGTAAAAAGCTTTATGAAGAACTTATTCTGTCTTAACTCTTTCTCTCCCTTTGTGCTCATCATTGTGGTTATTTGTTATGCAAGTCTCTGGTCAAATGCCTTTGCACGAAGTTAGGAAGTCTCCGTAACCTTTGAGATACTGCAGCTAAATACACCATACAAATTATTCATACCGTGGCCATACCAAGACTAATCGCATTGTATGGCTAATTAGTTACTATGGCAAACTATAGCCTAATCTACAAGCATTTATGTCATTATTATTAGGATATCTTGAAATGCATTATCTCGCAAACATATACATACTGTGCTAATTATAATTATATTATACTAAGCCTTAGGTTTATCTAAATGTCTACATTGTTTACCCAATCCAAAACGCAAATTCTTTAATTACGTCGTGATTATAATAGTGTTGCCTTGCTAATTATTATCTTAGCATGAAGAAAATGGAACTATGAAACTTTGGCTAATAAGGGGCTGGAATAATCATTTACAAAATGGTCACGTTTGCAACGAAAGACGGTATCATCAGTACTAGTTCCGTTTGTATGGTTTAACCATGCTAGCTAACGTCCATGGATTTAGCATAGCTCCATATCAAATGTGAGATTGTTAACAGTTCACTAAATCAAAACCAAAAAAAAAAATTTAACAGCAGCCTGTATGCATTGTACAGAACCCTTGATAGGTGTTAGCCAGTGTCTTAATTTGGACATTAAGACGTATGTTGTTTTGCAGCATTCCAGAAAGCTATCATAAACCAGTTTAATTTGATTGAGAGTAGGCCACTTACTGCTACAGCGTACTAGTAGTAAATCCAATCCCGTTGAAAGTAATTCATTTACAATTCCTGCTGTTAAGTGCAACGCCTGTGGTAAATGAAGTGCAGTCCCGTTGCTAGTACTAGTATGATGTGCACAGGTTTTCCATGCCCAGTAATTTCAATCACATAATAACCAAGGAAGTCGGTACAAACGTAACAACATGCAAATACATAACATAAACGCTAGATGGCGGCATATAACCGTGAAATCTCTCTCCCAGTCAAAACCATCTCCCTATTCATTTCAATGGGGCCAAAAACCGATTAAAAGTAATAATAAAAAATATAACACATGACCCGATCACTTAGCTGTATCGCAATGGACTGCAATACCCAAAACATGTGGGCACTGGAGTGGAATCGATTGGGTCAAAACCGCGGGCGTTGATAAGGCGCAAAAAACAGGCCTAATAATAATAATAATAATAATAATAAGAATAATAATAATAATAATAATAATAATAATAACAATAATAATAATAGTAATATGACTTTCCGGTAAAAGTATGTGATTGCATGACGCAATCACATAATTACAGGACTGCAAAAGTAGAGAAACAAATCCCGTACAAATGGGGCTTAAAATGGCAATTGTGCAGGCTTATATTTTTTTAATGAGTTTTGTTTTGTTTTTGTAGGCTACTTAATGATCTGTCCTACTCGATCTAGTTGCGAAAATTGTTCGTATTGTTACATCTTTTTGATTAATACAGGTTACTAGTAAGCAGATTCCTAAATAGACCACTGAATTGCCCTAAAGGAAAAAAGGCTTAGTTCTCCGGTGCAGTAAGGGGCGGAATGATCCTTTTTTGTTGGTTGCGCCTATCGAACAGAAAATAAAAGAAGAAGATAAAAAGACGTCAGCACGTATTCAACGTTACAGCTTCTATCCGATTTGTCCTTGTCCTTGACTAAAAGAAGCGTTCCTGGCAAGATGGTTGCATATTGGAGACAAGCAGGCCTAAGGTGAAAAAAATTACACCCCTTGCATAACTGTCGATATTTTATATACTTAGAATATATTATTAACTTTAAGTCTATCCTTTTTCTTTTTGCTTTAGCTTATATTTACAGATGACCTGCACGTTAAATAGCTAGCTAGCAAAATGCTAGCTAACTGAACATTAGCCCTGGTTTTATTTGCAGCCAGGATCATGTCATGTATTGTGTTATTCATTCAGCTTGGAAAGTGTCGTGGATAACTTGGAATTCTGCCATGCATTTTGCATTTACTGCTACTACTATTACGGCTAGGATTACTGTTTGCTGACGCTTCTGATCAAACTTAACTCTTGTGTCGTTTGCACTGTAGCTACATTCGCTTCTCTGCAATCTGCGCTAGCGTTGTTCGTGCAGCAATGAAACCCCAGTTCAAAACAGAGGCGCTCAAACTTGCTGAGGCCAATGTCAAAGTCTCCAAACCAAAAGGAGCGGCGTGTGAGTATTCTTGAATTAGTTACGACTTTTATTATGAGAACTGTTAGGCAGTAATTTGTCAAATATCCAACGAGACACTACCTGTGGCTATTTGGTTACGGAATGGGCAAATCTAACTGGCATACGCTCTAAATACAGTGTTTTCATATGTTCAGAGTCGTGGGAATCCGCACGATGGCTAGTATCTAAATACTTACTGGAAAAAAAGTCTGGCTGACAAAAAAATATAATTTTTTGAGCTCCAAGTAAAACTTAATATGCTTAAATGTCCAGGATCTCGATACAAATTATTCATTGGTTTTTATGTCAAGTTCAATCTATAGTTTGAAATCTGCGGAGCCTGATAAGTAACTGGTGTATGGCTATCACCAGACAGACATCAAATATTTAACTGAAATGTTTAATTGTGGAACGTTTGCAGCTTTTCCAGGTCAAATCACTCAAATTGTTTTTCATCTGTTCTCTTCCTTTTCAGGATCTGAGGTTTAGATTTAGCTTGGGGCCATCATCATGATGCTGGAGCGCTTTACACCTACACAACATTTGGTTGACTGAAGACTATTAAAATAATACCATCAATGATATATATTTATGAAGACTGGGGGCCTGAATCAAATTATAATGGTGATTAATTTGTATTAAAAGATGAATACTTATGAAAATCCAAAGACTGCAACTAGTGATTTTTCTTTCTCTTTACATTCATTACACATTGCCTAAATTAATATTACAAAATTCCAGAAGCATTGCAAATCTTTATTTTATTTCAAAACAAATTGATACTGTATTTAACAGGTGTAGAATTTTCATAAATTAGGCACAGGGTGAATTCTTTTGTGACAATTCATAATTTTGCGATATAACGTTTTTGTTGTTGGTTATACCTATGACACATTTGCTTATAAAATGGGTATAACTTAATGACTTTCATGCATTGCATGCTGTGAGTACAACTACAACATACAGGTTACTAGTCAGCAGTTATTAGTCTTAAGTTTTGCCCAATTAAAGTATCTTAGAATTGGTGTATATAACCTATTCATATTCAGGGGTCTGTGTGATTATAAACCAAACAAGTCCACTTCATATTTTACAGTCCATCCCAGCTGGAATAATTAAACAGAACAGACAGTGACATTTTTAACAGCTGTACAACCCCAAGCTCTAGCTGTCTGTTCTATCCCTTGTCATCTTTATCATGGTCTCTGGTGATCTATAGAGAAAGATGAGTTTTTCAAACAAGGTCTCCTCCAGCTCCAGCTCTCCTGTCTCTCTGACAACAAAGATGTCTGTGCACAGCTTAAGGACACGGTCTACACAGGGCAGCTCCTCAAACATAATAGAACGAGAAATTCCGTTGAAGAATTCCCTGACAAACTTCCCGATCACCATCACCACAGACATGTACAGGCCAACGATACTGGAGTAAAGGAGAATAAGGCACCACAAAATTAAGTCTTTATTTTCATAGATAAATATTTACATAAAAAACACAATGAAAACTGAGTATTGATAGTGTTTTACCTACCCGTGTCCTGCCAGAAACCCCAGACTAGGGGGGCTGACTTTATCATTGAACACCACAATTTCTATACTGTGGCAGCTGCTTCTGACAATAGCAGGAACTGGGGAACACTCCTCCACCACCCACCACTGGCCTCCGTCTCTGTCTGCACTCCCATTGGCATGCTGCAGTTTGATTGACAACGGTCTGAAGTAGGCAAGTGTCTGTATTTCCTCTGGACGGTCTGAGTGTTCTAATAAATATCAATTGTCATTATTAACACTCAGAGAAATGTAATCAAAATGAATGGTCATTTTTGAAGTCCCTAAGTTACTTTTCTTGATGCGTGTGTCGGAAACTATTTTTGTTGTGTTGAAAAATTTATTGTATGCTATATCATGTAGTGAGCAACCAGTCCTGCAGATTGGTACTTACAGAAACTAATAATAATACATTTGATGTATAAGCACTGTTCAAAATACCCTAATACGGGTTAAACACAAATGAAATGGGTAAAAACTAAAACATAATCACACAGTGAAGCTCAGCTAAAAGCACAGTCACCCATGGACCCGAGTTTAGTGCGGGGGACTAAGGAGACCGGAGTAAGAGGAGCAGAGATTGTGAGTTGGAGTGGAAGAGTTCAGCAATGTAAGTAGGTGCCAGTCCATGTAGTGATTTGTAGGTAGTTAACATGAGTTTAAATGTGATGCGGAATTTTATAGACAACCAATAGAGTTTGACGTGTCTACGGCCTGGTATGAGTGAGAACACTTCTGGCAGCAGAGATTAGTATGTATTGGAGTCTCTTTATATGTTTTGTCCAAAGAGAATGGTATTCCAACAGTCTAAACGGGAGATGACAAATGCTTGAATGATGGTTTTTGCAACGGAATAAGTAATGATGGGAGGTGAGAAATGTTTCTGATGTGGAAAAAAAGCTAACTTTTTGATGCTGCAGATGTGTGGTTCTAGTGGCTGGATTTGAACAGCAATTTCCTAGACACAAACTGTTTTCTGTCAGATAGGAAAGGAACCAGTTAAGGGGTATACTAGTGACTCCAATGGAGCTCTCCAATCTTCTGAACAGGATTTAATGAGAGACTGTATAAAAAGCAGCAGAAAGATCAAGCAGAATCAGAAAGGAAATATTTCCAGCATTTGCAGCACAGCATGTTAACTACTTGATCAGGTCAGTTTTGGTACTGTGCTAGGCACAGAACCCAGATTGAAGTGGGTCAAACAGTTCATGAGAGTCCATGTATTGTTGGAGTGGGGCTGCCACCACACTTTTGAGGATCTTCAATAGAAAGGGCAGGTTGGAAATATGCCTATAGTTGTTCAGGTTATTAGAGTCAGCCCCTTGCTTCTTCAATATAAGGCTAATAGATGCAGTTTTGAGAGGTGATGGGACAATGCCAGAGCTAAGGGATGCATTGACAATACTGGTTCCCAGAGGACAAATGAGAGGAAGGCATTCCTTAACCAGGGAAGTTTGCGTTGGGTCAAGAGGGCAGGTTGAAGACTTGGATTTGTCCACTAGGTCAAGACAATGTCCACAGTAGAGAATGCAAGAGGGTAAGAAAGTAGAGGGCTACGTGGTACGCTTTGTACTACTGGAGGGGAGGAAGTAGGAGCTGCTAGCACATTGTTACCTCTTTGCAACAAAAAAACTCAATGAACTACTCGCACAGCTCTTGCGAGGAAGTAAGAGCTTTTTATTGTAATAATGAACCTAGTCAACAATGGAACAAGTATTAGGGTCAAGGCTGACAATAGAGTGGGTAGTACTGTATGTCAGATCAGCAGTGTTGCTCCCTTTAATATTTCTGTAGCCTGTAAGTGGAGGGGTGCTTCACAGAGGATTTTTGTTGGAGTGTGGGCAGACAACAGTAAAGCCATATGATCAGATACGCGTGTGAAGATTGTGTCTAGACAAGTTGGAAGGAATTATGTCGTTAGAACAGACAAGGTCAAATATATGACCCTTGTTGTAAGTGGAGAAGTCGACATACTGGGTAATATTAAAACATTCCAACAGAGCCAAAAATAATTTGCTGGAAAAAAAACACAGCCATTGGAGTTCACATTGATTTTGAAGTCACCTAACAATAAAGTGTTCAGACATACAGTGCATCCGGAAAGTATTCATACCCCTTCACTTTTTATTATGTTACAGCCTAATTCCAAAATGGATTAAATAAAAAAAAAATCTCAACATTCTACATACAATACCGCATAATGACAAAGTGAAAAATGTTTTTTGAATTTTTTGCAAATGTATTAAAAATAAAAAAATAAAATATCACATGTACATAAAGTATTCACACCCTTTGCTGTGACACTCAAAATTGAGCTCAGGCGCATCCCGTTTCCACTGATCATCCTTGAGATGTTTCTACAACTTGATTGGAGTCCACCTGTGGTAAATTCAATTGATTGGACATGATTTGGAAAGGCACACACCTGTTTATATAAGGTCCCACAGTTGACAGTGCATGTCAGAGCACAAACCAAGTTATGAAGTCCAAGGAATTGACTGCAGACCTCCGAGACAGGATTGTATTGAGGCACAGACCTGGGGAAGGGTACAAAAAAATTTCTGCAGCACTGAAGGTCCCAATGAGAACAGTGGTCTCCATCATTCGCAAATGGAAGAAGTTTGGAACCATCAGGACTCTTCCTAGAGCTGGCCGGCCGGCCAAACTAAGCAATCGAGGGAGAAGGGCCTTGGTCAGGGAGGTGACCAAGAACCCAATGGTCACTCTGACAGAGCTCCAGTGTTCCTCTGTGGAGATGGGAGAACCTTCCAGAAGGACAACCATCTCTGCAGCACTCCACCAATCAGGCCTTTATGGTAGAGTGGCCAGACGGAAGCCACTCCTCAGTAAAAGGCACATGACAGCCCGCATGGAGTTTGCGAAAAGGCACCTAAAGGACTCTCAGACCATGAGAAACAAAATTCTCTGGTCTGATGAATCCAAGATTGAACTCTTTCTCCTGAATGCCAAGCGTCATGTCTGGAGGAAACCAGGCACTGCTCATCACCTGGCCAATACCATCCTTACAGTGAAGCATGGTGGTGGCAGCATCATGCTGTGGGGGTGTTTTTCAGCGGTAGGAACTGGGAGACTAGTCAGGATCAAGGGAAAGATGAATGCAGCAATGTACAAAGAGATCCTTGATGAAAACCTGCTCCAGAGCGCTCTGGACCTCAGACTGGGGAGAAGGTTCACCTTCCAACAGGACAACGACCCTAAGCACACAGCCAAGATAACTTCGAAGGAGTGGCTTCGGGACAAGTCTGTGAATGTCCTTGAGTGGCCCAGCCAGAGCCCAGACTTGAACCCGATTGAACATCTTTGGAGAGATCTGAAAATGGCTGTGCACCGACGCTCCCCATCCAACCTGATGGAGCTTGAGACGATCTGCAAAGAAGAATGGGAGAAACTGCCCCAAAATAGGTGTGGCAAGCTTGTGGCATCATACTCAAGAAGACTTGAGGCTGTAATTGCTGTCAAAGGTGCTTCAACAAAGTATTGAGTAAAGGGTGTGAATACTTATATACATGTGATATTTAATTTTTTTATTTTTAATTTAATTTGCAAAAAATAAAAATAAAAATGTTTTTCACTTTGTCATTATGTGGTATTGTGTGTAGAATGTTGAGAACATTTTTTTATTTAATCCATTTTGGAATTAGCCTGTAACATAATAAAATGTGGAAAAAGTGAAGGGGTATGAATACTTTCCGGATGCACTGTAGGGAGCAAAAGGATGCAGGGGGGTTGACTGTGGCCCATCGTGGACCAATAATTTTTAAGTCAAGGCATTCAGAGAAAAGCAACTCCACAAAATAATCTGAGTGACTAGGCCAAAGCGATCAACCGTCAGACTGTGAAACATGGACAGGGCATCAACGAGAAGCCAGCTACCAGTTTCTGCAGGTGGAAGCTCCCAACCCAGTAATACCAACAAACCGCAATCAAGCTTTTTTGAAAAAATTGCATACTAGTACCAAGCAAAGTAGTTGAAAATAGTCAGATTTTTTGCCAAAGCGCAGCGCTTGTCAATGTCACTTTTCTCAGCTGGCCAATAAAAATCATTTAAAGGCGGGACAAAAAACTAAAATACACATACAGCTCCAGTGAAGAAAAAATTATTTAGCAATCTCAGATTTCTTGCTTGCTGATCAAGAAAAAAGGCATTGATGCAGTGCATTTCAAAACTGGCTGCAAACCTCTGCCATATAAATTTTTTTATTTCTAGCCCTGATATATGCTAAAGTGGCATATGGTAAATGGAGTTGTGAAACTGTGCCCCCTCAAAAATATTGGGTGCATGAGGCCCGCAGCAACAGGATAAGGAGAAATGGTTGAAAAATTGTCATAAACGCTGAATTCCAAAAACAACAACAGGTAATAAACTGGAGTCTAAATGTAGATTATAAAATGAAATTGGATCGGTTCGCAGCCGAGTGTGAAGCGGCTGGGATGAGGATCAGCACCTCCAAATCTGAGGCCATGGTTCTCAGCAGGAAACCGATGGATTGTCTACTCCAGGTAGGGAATGAGTCTTTACCCCAAGTGAAGGAGTTCAAGTATCTTGGGGTCTTGTTCTCGAGTGAGGGTAAAATGGAACGAGAGATGGGCCGGAGAATGGGAGCAGCGGGTGCGGTGTTGCAGTCGCTCTATCGCACCGTTGTGACGAAGAGAGAGAGCTGAGCCAGAAGGCAAAGCTCTCAATCTACCGGTCTATCTTCGTTCCTACTTCACCTATGGTCATGAAGGGTGGGTCATGACCGAAAGAACGAGATCGCGGATACAAGCGGCGGAAATGAGTTTCCTCCGGAGGGTGGCTGGCATCTCCCTTAGGGATAGGGTGAGAAGTTCAGCCATTCGTGAGGGACTCGGAGTAGAGCCGCTGCTTCTTTGCGTAGAAAGGAGCCAGTTGAGGTGGTTCGGGCATCTAGTAAGGATGCCACCTGGCCGCCTCCCTAGGGAGGTGTTCCAGGCACGTCCAGCTGGGCGGAGGCCGCGGGGCAGACCTAGGACCAGGTGGAGGGATTATATCTCCACACTGGCCTGGGAACGCCTTGGAATCCCCCAGTCAGAGCTGGGTAATGTGGCCCGGGAAAGGGACGTTTGGGATGCCCTGCTTGAACTGCTACCTCCGCGACCCGACCCCGGACAAAGCGGATGACGATGATGATGATGATGATGATGATACAATTTTGCTAAATTGTATTTACACAGAGTATAGAAAATAAACCATATTAAACTAAAACAACTGCATGAATGAGCTTGTGCATGCAAGGTTTACTCACCAACTTTAAGTTTGTTAGCCATTTTTGCCTCTGGTCCTGAAGGGCCTCTTAGGAACTTGGGCAGCAGGTGCTCAATTATTCTAATTGACAGAAAAAGCGAGTTTTGCTACAAGAACATGGACAGTTTTTGTACGTATACACACGTGGACAAAATTGTTGGTACCCTTCCGTTAAAGAAAGAAAAACCCACAAGGGTCACTGAAATAATTGGAAACTGACAAAAGTAATAATAAATAAAAATTTACTGAAAATCAACTAATGAAAATCAGACATTGCTTTTGAATTGTGGTTCAACAGAATCATTTTATAAAACAAACTAATGAAACTGGCCCAGACAAAATTTATGGACCCTTAATATTTTGTTGCACAACCTTTTGAGGCAATCACTGCAATCAAGCGATGTCTGTAACTCTCAATGAGACTCCTGCACCTGTTGACAGGTATTTTGGCCCACTCCTCGTGACCAAACTGCTCCAGCTGTCTCAGGTTTGAAGGGTGCCTTCTCCAGACTGCATGTTTCAGCTCCTTCCACAGATGTTCAATAGGATTTAGATCAGGGCTCATAGAAGGCCACTTCAGAATAGTCCAATGTTTTGTTCTTAGCCATTCTTGGGTGTGTTTAGCTGTGTGTTTTGGGTCTTTATCCTGTTGGAGGACCCATGACCTGCGACTGAGACCAAGCTTTCTGACACTGGGCAGCACATTTCGCTCCAGAATGCCTTGATAGTCTTGAGATTTCATTGTACCCTGCACAGATTCAAGACATCCTGTGACAGATGCAGCAAAGCAGCCCCAGAACATAACCGAGCCTCCTCCATGTTTCACAGTAGGTACAGTGTTCTTTTCTTTGTATGCTTCATTTTTGCGTCTGTGAACATAGAGCTGATGTGACATGCCAAAAAGCTCCAGTTTTGTCTCATCTGTCCAAAGGACATTCTCCCAGAAGCTTTGTGGCTTGTCAATATGCATTTTGGCGAATTCCAGTCTCAATTTTCCTCCTGCGGCCACGTCCAGGAAGGTTGGCTACAGTCCCGTGGACCTTAAACTTCTGAATAATATGTGCAACTGTAGTCACAGGAACAACAAGCTGCTTGGAGATGGTCTTATAAGCCTTTACCTTTAGCATGCTTGTCTGTAATTTTCTTTCTAATGCCCTGAGACAACTCTCTCCTTAGCTTTCTGTGGTCCATGTTCAGTGTGGTACACACCATGATACCAAACAGCACAGTGACTACTTTTCACCCTTTAAATAGGCAGACTGACTGATTGCAAGTTTGAAGACACCTTTGATGCTAATTACAGGACACACCTTAGTTGACCATGTGCCTATGGTCAAATTATTTTCAATCTTTTCTAGGGGTACCATCATTTTTGTCCAGGCCAGTTTCATTAGTTTGTTTTTTAAAATGATTCTGTTGAAAATCAGACATTGCTTTTGAATTGTGGTTCATTAGATGATTTTCAGTAAGTTTTTATTTATTATTTCTTTTGTCAGTTTCAAATTATTTCAGTGACCATTGTGGGTTTTTCTTTCTTTAACGGAAGGGTACCAACAATTTTGTCCACGTGTGTATACGTAGCTTATACATGATTTCATTATTTAGTTCAATAAAATCATCTAACAAAGTAGCCTATATCTTTAAAAGTTTATCTTTATCTGCTGTACTTTAATTTTCTCTCAACAAAGTTTGCTAGTACTTAATTGCTATAATTAATAATAATTTATTTTATTTAGTTTTTCTCGCACCCGGAGGAAACCCACACATACACGGGGAGAACATGCAAACTCCACACAGAAAAGCCATTAGGCCAGGTGGAGTTTGAACCCAGGACCTTCTTGCTGTGAGGCACCAGTGCTAACCACTGAGCCACCGTGCTGCTCATACTAATTAGTAACTAGTTAATGCTTTTATACATTTGTGAAATGCAAGATGAATATGACGCACACTGGGCTGCTGCTGGTCCCTCTGAGCATGTGAATGATGCTGTCCATCAGAGCTCTGTCTTCATATTTCACTGTGTTTTCTCCCACCGTCACAGCGTTCATTGATAGGGATGCATTCCTGAGGAGGTAGGGTGTGTGTACATGCACACACACAAAGGACGAGTTGATAAGATACATATACATAATCCAAAGCACTTATGACCACTTTTGTGTAATACAGAGGCATTATTGGATGTACCCTTGAGATGTATGTACTTTGCTTTACTTAAAAACCCAGCAGATTCCCTTAGAAGATAACCACACCTGAGTAGAGTCCATCGTAGGGTGATGTATATATGTGAGGAGTTGCTGAGCTCCTGGACCATGGCTTCCCTGCTGGCTGGGCTTATGGTCCACAGCAGGCTTGCATCACTCTTGATCTTTGCAATGACAATGTCCTCCGCCACATAGTTTACTATGAACTGCATTGCTGACTGAGAGAAGTTTGAGTGAGGAAAAGAAAAGAGGATATGGTGGGCACAGTGTGTGCAATACATCTGTTTGGTTGTATTCTAAGTTTGCCTTTCACAGCTTGGATGTGGCAGAGAAATTAAAGGCTTTCTTACAGGATGAGTTGCGTAGAGGTTGGTGAGCCGGTTGTAACCTGCCTCAGAATATGGTGCCAAGTTCTGTTCTTGTGCGCTCATGGTGAAGAGAGGCTGGGGGGGGGGGGGGGGGGGGGGGTTCCATCAAATAGAATACATACGTAACAAGAGCATTCTACCGCAATATTTTTGTCATCAATTTGTTTGGATCTGCATATTTACATACCTCATATCCTGCTATGCTTAGCTGGATTGAAACATCCAGGGGCTGATTTGTCACTCCGGCCACAGATTTGATCAGAGACATGAACAGTAGGGGGAACCAGATAATACAGATGAGAGCAAAGATGATAAACCCTCCCATTCCGTATTTCACTACCTTTTTTTTCTTCTGGCCTGGGGTGTGGGGATATTTCTGTAATAATACCAAATTTGTTAATGTTCTAGCTCTCCTGCAAAGACAATGTTTTGGTTTAAAAAGGACACAGCACATTCCCAAGTAATGTTATACATACAACTACATACAACCAAATACATGAATCCTACTTTCTCTGACTCTCTCCAACACTTGAGTATGAAGATGTTGGCATAAATGTCTTCTACACAGATCCAGCTGGAGAGCGACAAAGTGGTGTCAGTCCAAACCCAGTCCATCACAGCTCTCATCTCTGTCAGAAACGGGACCAACCGAAACCTAGGGAGAAGTGAAGAAAATTCCAATTGAATGTATTATTATTTATTTATGTTTAATAAGACATGGGAAGCACGTGATGTGTTTGTAGCAGCTAAACATTCTTCACTTTACATTTTATTATTTGTTTAGTCATTAAGAAAACCATAAATTATGGTTACTGTATACATATATTGTACATTATAAATTGACTAATGTTACCCTTGGAAGAGGAAGAGGTTAAGGTAGTTGTAGTTCTTGGTGAGGAAATTGCCCAGTACACGATTGGGGTAGCCACATTTTATTTGGTAGGCAGATAGGCCAAAGTAGATACACTTGACAAAGTACCACAACTGGGCCACCTTGTTCATGTTGAACCTCCTAGAAAACAAAATGGGGAGTGAAAAGTTAGTTAGTTAGTTAACTCTGAAATGCATAGGGTTTGAGATACACAAAAATAAAAATGAATTGAAAATGTCTTACTCAGTAAAGTGTATAGAAAACGCAATTATTATGCTCATCTGACCTTTCTGTGACTCCAGGAAGGATGAAAAACATCCAGAAGTGAATCCCAAACACCAGAACCACCTGAAACACACATTTCCCCAGCAGGGTCTTCTTGAGATAGAGGGCCCGGTCCACAATCATAGTACCAAATTGGATTAACAGCATCACCAGGAAGGCTTCAGGGACTTGGTCATCTGATAGAGACTCAGTTATGTCTGCTGCTGCACTGTGTTTCTGGGGGATGCCCAAGCATAGGACAAAAAGAGAGATGGATAATGCAATAAATTACAGTTTATATTACAGTTTGTGTGCATGTTGTACAAATAAATAAGTTTGCCTAATACTCACTCCGAAAGCCCAGTATCCAAATATGATGACAATAAAGTTGGTTACATCAATGATAAACATCAGAGTGTAGACGTCACACACAGGACTGTATTCAGGGTGGATGATATCATAGAAAAACTGCCTGATGGGTAGATATATGTGCAGGGCACTATGGAGACAAAAGATAAATTATAAATAATTAATTCTTATAAAAAATTATTTTAAAAGGGCAGCACGGTGGCTCAGTGGTTAGTACTGTTGGCTCACAGCAAGCAGGTCCTGGGTTCAATCCCCACCTGACCCAAGGGTCTTTCTGGGTGGAGTTTGTGTGTTCTTCCTGTGTTTGCGTGGGTTTCCTCTGAGTTCTCCAGTTTCCTCCCACAATCCAAAAACATGCAGGTTAATTGGTGACTCTAAATTGCCCGTAGGTGTGTGTGTGTGAGTTGTTGTCTGTCCCTATCTGTCGGCCCTGTGATAGACTGGCGACCTGTCCAGGGTGTACCCTGCCTCTCGGCCTGAGTCGGCTGGGATAGTGCCCCCCCCCCCTGCAAGGATAAGGGGTATAGCTAATGGATGGAAAAATTAATTTCACAGCCTAGTTAACATTACATTTAAAGATTGTGTATCTTCATTAATGCAAAGTGTTTTATTGAATCATCAATAGCAAAACCTTTAATACTCAGGCACTGGTAGGGGAATCATATACAGATATAACATGTATACAGCTTTTACACGGTTTATATAGATACTTTCTAAAAAAGGATTACTCACACTTCTATGGCAGTAGCTTTGGCCTGCAGCATCTTCTCTCTGATCTGCTTTCGGATCCTTTCCTTTCTGGTCAGTATAACCTTAGAGTGGTGCCTGTTCTTCACCTTAGAGTGACGCTTCTTAGGCTGCATGTTTCCTGATCAAGTAAAACAGCAGCGCAATGAAATGGTAGATAATCAAATATTAAAGAAGACATTCTTGAGATTAGTCTTGCAAAGACGCACATTCATACATTGAAGTATACATTCAAACAAAATGTTTTGCATTTGAGCAGAGTAAAAAATGTATATTGGAAGGACTATGCCCAGTTAAAGGGCCCATAATGTGGACACTCATACATTTTTGTGTGATTCCTTAGTGTCTATGAAGCATATTTAAAAATATTTGAACACAAAAATGAATTATATTTTTATTAATTATTCTCTTTCACAGAATTCCACTTTTTCATGTTGTTGCTATATTCCCTCTGAGCGATAAAACAATGCTAGACAAAGAAATATTCCAAATCTTACATTATGGTCCCTTTAAGATCACGTCAGTTATTACGAGCCCTGCTCTAAAGCGTGTATTTGGGTTTCTTTCTGTCCCCCAACAGTCATTGTTAGCTTTTATTGTAAAATTGTAAAATAAAAAAGACATGGATGTTCCTTTATTCCAACTAGTTCCCTCGTTGCTTGTCATTGATGTACATTATACTGTAACTACAGTTTGATCTCAGGTTCAGAAAAGAGACTTAGTTGCCTACCATTGGCATCATTTGAGTTGGTTGACCGGTGCCTATGGAATAGTGATGCAGTAGATGTCTGGAGCGGCAGGAATGGCAGGCGACGTCTGGGCTCTCCTGGCTTGCAACTAGTCCTCTTCTTCTCGGCTTTCTTCTTTAGTTTTTTGAAAAAGTCTGGCATCTCCACTTCCTTGTTGTCCCAAAGACCATGGCACTGCAAAGTGATGATCAAAAACACTTTGACCAAAACATATGAGTGTAAAAATAAGATTTATGTAAGAACATATACTGTATATCTTACACTCGTCTCTGACCATTTGTAGAGCACTTGAAAGTCATGCATCTTTTTAAAACATATTGTGGTGGCGGCTGGATTTACTGGGCCAATTCCATTGACTGTAGGAGGGGCACGTTATTATGGATCCCACTGCTTTTCTGCTCAAGACACGCCCTCAAGTGCTCAAGACACTCCCTCAATATGCCAGGTGCCCATGTTTCTAACCACGTTCTAATCCTTTGCAGGCAATTTAGATTTTTTTTATTGCTAACCTTAACCTTACTGTTTTTATGCCTATCCCTAATCTTATTCCTAACCTTAACCTTAACTTAAACTAAAGCGTAAAAAGTTTGAACAATCAACAATTATGCGAGCATGTGCACCTGGCCAATCCTAGCACTTAAGGGGTTGTTTTGGGCAGAAAAGCAGTGGGATCCATAATAACGCAGAAGGGACGGGTGCACTTACAGTGCAAAGGACTATGGGAAACTGGGAAATGGGAGTTAGTTTAGTTGTTCTTTTGCTGTTTTGTTCCATGGCAAGGGGAGGGGGGGGGGTATTTCTGTAGTTCACACATGTAGAAATTAAAATGTAAAAGGGAGAGGCTATTGTTATCAAAAAAGATGCACATTTGGACTAATTGTTGAGGTGTAACCATAGTGTTCCCTTCCACTATGCAGCCTCACAACAATAGGTCTGATCGTCCACGCACCATTTACTTTTGACAGAGCCATGCTAGCCGTTACTATTGGCTTACATTGCTTTGTGCTAAGCAAGGCTATATTTACCTACCTACTTACCTAAATAACAGGTAATAATAATCATTATTGGACGTACAATCACAACGCCTATATTGATCATCTCGTCTGACTAGGGTTAAGTAGGAACATATTTGATTTGCCGAAAGTTGTACTATCCCATTAATACCACTCACTTTCAGACTAATCTATCAGTATCTGCTTGAGTTAGCAGTTGTGAAGAATAAATGTAAAAGTACACATGCAATATAAACTATGGTTTGTATTACTCTAAAATACAAATTTCAAGATGTGTTCTTTCTAACAATGCACGGTTTTTGCTTATATTCTTTCTGGCCAATTTGGACTGTTGGTTTAACTTTTTGTCAGTACCTTGAGAATGGACCTGTGGAAGAACAGTGCAAGCAGCTGAATTAAGTCAAACAGAACATATCCATCTTTCTTCTCCACTCCTATTATGTTTGGCAGAGCAAAAGGCCGGTCAGCATTGATGCCACGGTAGGCAGAGGTGGTCCAAGGGAAAAAGCCAAACTGGAAGAAATACTTTACCACCACTGTCAGCTGGGATAAAGAATCAGATAGGTCATTCAGAACTCACTGGAAACAATGCAGTATTTAAAAGTTTGATAAGGCATTAGGATTCTTGGCTTGGATTATATCCAATTAACACAGTACAAGTCCGTTGTGATCAGATTGTAATGATTCTTTCACATTAGCATTTCTTTAGGGGTATTTACCTCTGTGTATATGATAGCAGTCATCCAGAAACGCTTAGTGGGCCGTGGGACAGAGAGCATTGCCCAAAGGAAGATGAGGATGGGCAGAAACAGTGATAGAAGGGAGGCTGACACCATGTGGTTGAGAATGATAACAAAGTAGCACAGCATCTCTGACTGGGACACCATGGTATTGTACAAGGCAAACAGCAGAACCAGGGGTCTGGGTAAAGACTGATAGTACTTATCAGATTCCCCAATCTCATCGTTATCAAACATGCTGTAGGAACAACAGAAAATAAGTTATGTATGGTGTAAATAAAGTGACGTTTTTTAACATTACATCCTGTTGAGATATGCAAAATATATAATTTCTATCAGACAATCTTAAATGCAAAGATTTAAAGGGATACTAATTGTGTATTATGAATTCTGAGTTATAAAAAGATGAGTCTTCAATGACTAACTTGTTCAGCAGCAATTCGCTAGCGGTGAGGTTCCTGGTCTCACTCAAAGGTTTAGGCGATGTAAGGAGATTGAGCATGTTCTCCTCCTCACACATTTCTTCATAATCCCTGTATAATGTGGCGGTCTCTTCTGGATGTCTGTCCTCCTCTCTCTCTTGCTGGCGTTCTTCTGTTTGTTCAGTATCCTTTGTATCTGTCTCACATTCTTCATTATCAAAGGATGCATACTTTTGGTGCTCAATGTACCCATCCTTATCTTCTTCCTGTATCTCTTTCTTGTTGTTTTTCTCTTCTTGCTCATCCTCCGTTGCTGATTTGTCATTTTCAGGTTTATCCACGCTGTCTTTTTTGGGTCTCTCAGGAATAGTCTCTCCATAGCTAACAATCATAGTAATTCAGTCCAAAAGCATTATATTTTTAACAAAAGCGACAGATGAGGCCATTCAGGCCACACAAGAAGCATGTGTTTGTAAATAATATATAATTATTTCTAATACAGGTCTTTGACAGGAAGTTTACATTGATTAGAAACGTACACATACCTCAGTGGAGTTTCATCCCCGTCAAAAGAGGTCATGTCAACGTTGCTGGTCTTGAGAAGCTTCCGTCTTAACTGGTCTGCAGCCGGAAGGAGCATAGGTGGGTCTTCCAGTGAGTCCAGAGTGGGTTGTCGAGAACCTAGCATCGTCTCATCTGTCATACAACTGAGGTAGAAGATCACCGCCCACACAGGAAACATATAGAATTGCGTTCAAAAATATTGTAAACTGTGTAAATATCTGTAATTACAGGAACATGGCATATTGTATGTAAATATTGGTGGCATTCAGGTGTCACTCAGACCTGGACAAGCTGCTGCCCCAGGAGGCTTTAGAATGAGCATGCTTCAACATGGTATAGCCCCGGGGGGAGGAAGGCATTGCCAGGGGGGAGGAGTGAGGGGGAAGGATCTCTTCTTGGTCATTTAAAGAATCCAAGGTGTTCTGTCTGGACATCCAGTTCTCATAAAATTTCTTTACACTCTCCTGAGTCACTTCTTTACCCTGTCAAGCAGTGACAATGAATCAGTGGTTGCCCTTCCTGTTTGTCCAGATATTTCATGGAGGCATTTATTTGTGGCATAGTCTCATGCACCATCACAAACACACATCTTTTAATTTTATCGTTAATATACAGGCAAAAATGTATAATCTAATCAGAACTCACAGAGGGTACCCATTTCATTATGTTAAAACGGCTGTATGTAGGTTCTGGTTTTGGGAACCACTAGCGTTTGCTTAGTGTAATTATTTTACCTAACCATCGCAACGAAGACATGCGGAATGCTCGTGGTCAATGCATGTCGCTACCATATGTCGCTAGCACGATCAACGACTATACTCCGAGTATGATATTCTCTTCCTGATTTAGTGACACACTTCCTTGTGCCATAAAGCAATTTGTCACAGTTTTGCGGGAGGTCGTAACCGGTGGCAGACAAAGTTTGTGTTAAATATTGAGAATTGAAGAGGACTGATCTGAACAGTGAATTTTTTATTCTCCCAATGGTATTACAATGTGCAAACTGTAGAAAGGTATTGACAATCCGTTAATACGAAAAAGTTGCATAAAGCCGCTTTAAGGGGAACACAAGATAAAACGTAGAATGTACAAGCTAGTAGAACCAGTGAAATTAAATATGTATACAAGTTTACTTTCTTCTGTTGTTGGCCTAGGAGAGCTCTCTCGAAGCATAGGACCCTAGAGATGTCCAGAGTATTCTTGCAAAGTGAGTTCAGGCCCTCCGTGACGTCATCAAGAAGCGACAGGATAAAGACCCAGCCAAACTTGAGTATGTCAAGGCATCGCTGGAATATATTTTCTGACAAAGCATATATGTCAATTACAAAATCTTAATGAATACATCTGTTACAATTAAGAGACTTGACCACATCTTTTATGCTTTTGAGCTGACAGAAAGCAGGGCTCCAGACTGCCAACAGTTTGGTGGCAAATGCCACCAGAAATTTGTCCACTGACACAAATAAAATTATTGGTCGGAGTGCTGACACTTAATTTTTGTTGGTGTTTTTTTATTATTATTAAAATCCTAAAGTTATATTTAAATCAAACAGTTCGCAGCTTTTGTTTGATTATTTATTATCCTCTTTTGAACTACCCACTGGCAGCATTTATGTCTTTGTCTCTTGCACGGTATAGTATACTGAAGCACCAATATTACGGTTTTAAAAGAAATTGTACATTGATTTCATATAAAATACCAAATAAAAAGCTGCCACCAGTTTTTGTGCTACTGCCACTAATTGAAAAACGTAGTGGCAGCACTGCCACCAGTGTTAAATGTTAGTCTGGAGCCCTGGAAAGTGCAGAAAGTGGAGCAATTTATTACTTACCCTTTTCCTCATCACTTTCTTCTTCTGGGCAGTTCTCATCCAACTCATCTTCACTTGAGTCTTCCCTATCAATGCCTGAAATTGGACAGCCGAATGTTGAAGTTTTCTTACCAAATTCACATGGAACCTTGTAAACCTCGATTGCAAGTTTCCAAATGTTTCCAAGTTCAAGTTTTCAAATGTTTTGGTATTTATTCATTGAAATCGATTAAATTCTCGCAGGATTTTCCCTGGCCCTCTGCTTTTCTTACCCTGTTGTTTCTGCATCTCTCTCTTCACCCTCCTCTTCTCCTGTTTCTTGAGCTTTTTCTCCTCCATTTTGTGTCCCCTCAAGGCTGCCTTGGAGCTGGTGATCCATGCATCATAGGCAAACTGAAAAGGACAAATGACGGAAGTCAACAAGATGAATCGCACAGTTCAAATATCACGTTTTTATTATGGCAATTTGCTGTTATGGCACTCACCTGGAAAGCAGTTTTCTTCTTTGGTTGATTATCTTCCTCTTTATTTTCCTGGTCCTCTTTGTCATCTTCTTCCTCACTGTCGCTTTCAAAGAGATGGTAGCCACAGCTGTCTCCTACTGTTGGGGGTACAGAGCAGCATCAAGTCCACTACAGAATCTACGCTGGCTCTTTAGGATGCTCTGGAAATGATCGCCAAGTGTGCCTCTTTATTATTATTACTTATTACATGTTTGATTATTTAAACAATGTCTTCCTTTTGTTGTATGCTCCCTTTTATTCTTTGTAATGTTATGATAAATTTGTAATTTTATAACTTTTTTTATTAGTTATAGTACTTGTTATTTCCATAGGAATATATTACGGCTTGTGCCTTTTTGTTTACCAGGTTGTAGTGGCCCAGCTATTTTATTTCTCAAACGTTTTCTGCTTTTCAGTTCTCACATATTATTAATAACTCATATAATACTTACTTTTTTATACTGTAGTTACAGTTTACAATAAATAATAAGTTAATCAAATAAAAGTATGATTAACTAGGGTGCACAATATAATAGCAAAAACATAGGATCGCATAATACCACACCATCTCTTACCACCAGGCTGAGAGACCCAAGGTTTCCACCATTTGCCTTTATCACTGCTCATTGCTCTCTCACTCTCACCTAAAAAACATGGTTTCTTTTTCACTCATCTAGTAAATATGTATGTATCTAATCTTTACATACTACTTTATTTGATGGTAACAATGTTCATGAAATGATGAGCTGCACAATGCAAATTTAGGGTTAACTTTACCCTCTGGCACCAGATCCGTAGGTGATAGTCTTACTCCTCCCTGTTCTGGAGAGCCCTTCTGTTTGAACTTTATCTTCTCCATTCTAGAAATAGCGGATAGTAAACTATTTAAATAAAAGCCTAATTTTGCAAAGTAATGTTAAACGACGTCATCAAAATTCAGCCTCCCATTTACAATTCATAGCCTACTGTAGATTAACCTACAGGATAGTCTAATAATGTTTCATATGTACAGTAAAAGGTTTTATTTCTCCTACTGTTTTTTCAGAGTCTCCACAGACGTCTTTTCCATCTCCAGTCTAGCAGCAACGACTTTCTTTACTTTTGCCTCGAATAGTTCAGCGCCCCTGGGAAAATGATGGGAGAACATTGTTTATACATTCATAAGGTGTCTTATTAAAAAGCTTTCAGTTCATAGGATTTGTTATTTTTTAATCCTCCATTGCAACCTGGAGGCAAGGATCTTGGATGCCTTGAGGTCAGACACCACGTAAAGGAAGTAGTAGCTGAGGAACACCCTCCTCTGAACTAGTAGGGCACTGAAACAGATGGCGTCCCACACGATGCCTGCCTCACCCTCTGGCAGCTCGCAATCAGCATCAGGCTCCGCTGCAGAATACAAAAACACACCTGAGATATACAATGCAAACAGACATGCAGGAATATAATACACAGACAAAATGAATGTACGCTCACCTAACTGGCATATAGTATGCACGCACACTTTAGTGTGTTCGTAAAAAGTCTATTAGGATGGCTGCTTTTTACATTTCTGCTAGAATGTTTGAATTCCACTTACGGAGATCATATCCTTTTATAGTGCAGACCATGCTAAAGGCTTGAATGAGCCAACAGCCATTCTTCAACAGGCTGTCCAGGTAAGCACATGAACCCAGCTGATACCACACAACATAAATATGGTAAGATAAAAACAAAGAGGGGAAAGAATTCAATTTGAGTTTCATATTAGCATGTCAAAGTAGTGCACCAAGATTAATTAAAATACAAACTGCAGACAGTTGGTACTAGGGTTGGGTATAATGCTGTTTATCATAACATTGACTATTGCAGATCACAACATAATTTAACTTTAGGAAATTAAGAATCAGCATAGAAGAAAACAACTAAATCAACTTTTAATAACTCTAAACAGAGTCATGGAAGAAAAACAGACCAAAGATTTCCACCATAAGATTTCCATAGACTCAAACTCTAATGTGACTCACTGTCCTGGTTACTGTTTAACCATGTGGAGCCATTGTAGGAAGGGCTTTTGCTATTATTGTTTTACAAACAATGCCTGAAAAACCTTTACTCACAGACAGAAGGTTCTTCATGGCGATAACAAAGCAAGTGTATCCTATGAGCCAGTCCCAAAGCCGCAGAATATATTTGACAGGCTGCATCAGGAGACTGCCCCCAAACAGCATGAAGTAGAAGCAGGCTACTAAATAACCCAGGCAGAAAATGTTGATGCGTGTGGTTCCAGTGATGAAGATCAGACACAACACCAGCCAGAAGAAATAACTATAGACAAATACCTTCACCATATCTAGGTATGATCTAGGAGGGAGAAAAGTTAAGAAGGAAGTCAGTGAAAAAAGTAGAAGAGAGCGAATGGATAAACTTGGTATAAAATGATCATTAGCTTTGTCTGACCTGCACTGCAAGAAGTTGTCTACAGGGATGTACTGATTCAAGGACCGAGAGTCCAGACTGCGGCTAATCTCCACATTCTCCCCAGCTAGCAGACGCACAGCTGCTTGGTTCTCCTCCTCAAACACCTGCCACTGGATAGAAGAGCACAGCAACAGGAAGTGGTCGTCTGTGGACAAGAAAAAAGGGTAACAGTTTTGCTTTCAAATCCCAACTGTGTGAGGTCTGCAAGCTCAGTGTACATTTGTTTTTATGGACAAAATACATTTGTGTTGTCAATTTTGCAAGACAAACAAACAAGCATGAAATATGAACATGGCTCACATAGGATAAAAGCAGGGTTTGGTTTCATAGCAAAGTCAGGCAGATAGAACCACTTGATGATGTTGGAGTTCAAAGGTTTTGTGGACGTCCTCCAGGGATAGTCTAGAAAACAAATCAATAGAATTAGCTGAAGTTAGTGCAACAAACAGTGCCTTGCAAAAGTATTCACCCCCCTTGGCTTGTTACTTATTTTGTTACATTACAACCTGTAATTTAAAGGTGTTTTTTTAATCTGAATTTTATGTGATGGATCTGCACAAAATAGTCTAAGTTGGTGAAGTCAAATGAGAAAAAAATATATATTAAAAATTATTTTTAAAAATAAAAATCAGGAAATTGGCATGTGCATATGTATTCACCCCCTTTGCTATGAAGCCCCTCAAAAGTTCTGGTGCAACCAATTACCTTCAGAAGTAACATAATTAGTGAAATGAAGTCCACCTGTGTGTAATCTAAGTGTCACATGATCTGTCAGTATAAACACACCTTTTCTGAAAGGTCCCAGAGGCTGCAACACCACTAAGCAAGAGGCATCACACCATGAAGACCAAGAAGCTCTCCAAACAAGTCAGGGACAAAGTTGTTGAGAAGTACTAGTCAGGGTTGGGTTATAAAAAAATATCCAAATCTTGATTTGATCCCCCGGAGCACCATCAAATCCATCATCTTCAAATGGAAAGAACATGGTACCACAACAAACCTGCCAAGAGAGGGCCGCACACCAAAACTCACAGACCGGGCAAGGAGGGCATTAATCAGAGAGGCAGCACAGAGACCAAAGGTAACCCTAAAGGAGCTGCATTCCACAGCAGAGACTGGTGTATCTGCGCGTGGGACCACAATAGGCCGTACACTCCATAGAGCTGGGCTTTATGGAAGAGTGGCCAGAAAAAAGCCATTACTTAGTGTTAAAAATAAGATGGCACGTTTTGAGTTTGCCAAAAGGCATGTGGGCGACTCCCCAAATGTATGGAGGAAGGTGCTCTGGTCAGATGAGACTAAAATTGAACTTTTCGGCCACCAAGGAAAACGCTATGTATGGCGCAAACCCAACACATCCCATCACCCCAAGAACACCATCCCCACAGTGAAACATGGTGGTGGCAGCATCATGCAGTGGGGATGTTTTTCAGCAGCAGGGACTGGGAAAGTGATTCGAGTCGAGGGAAAGATGGATGGTGCTAAATACAGGGATATTCTTGAGCAAAACCTGTTTCAGTCTGCCTGTGATTTGAGACTGGGACGGAGGTTCACCTTCCAGCAGGACAATGACCCGAAGCATACTGCTAAAGCGACACTCGAGTGGTTTAAGGGGAAACATTTAAATGTGTTGGAATGGCCTAGTCAAAGCCCAGATCTCAATCCAATTGAGAATCTGTGGTCAGACTTGAAGATTGCTATTCACAAGCGGAAACCATCCAACATGAAAGAGCTGGAGCAGTTTTGCCTTGAGGAATGGGCAAAAATCCCAGTGGCAAGATGTGGCAAGCTCATAGAGACTTATCCAAAGCGACTTGCAGCTGTAATTGCCGTAAAAGGTGGCTCTACAAAGTTCTGACTTTAGGGGGGTGAATAGTTATGCACGCTGAAGTTTTCTGTTACTTTGTCCTATTTGTTGTTTGCTTCACAAAAAAAAAAATCACACCTTCAAAGTTGTAGGCATATTCTGTGGATAAAATGATGCAAACCTTCAAACAATCCGTTCTAATTCCAGGTTGTGAGGCAACAAAACATGAAAAATACCAAGGGGGTGAATACTTTTGCAAGGCACTGTATATGTTACCCAAAACATGGTTATATTGATATTATACTGTATATGAATATATTTTATTGTTACAATAAAATACAAATATGGCCTATTCGAATATTGCTTTCAGAACATACTCTGTAAGACAGGCTATTTTTCTTTCATACCAACACAGAGAGCAGGAGGGATGCCAATGCAAAGCAAGTACTGCAGCACCATCAACCCTGCAGTGAAACAGCAGTATTTAGGCCACACCTCCCCGATGGCCTTCCTGCGGCGTCGAGACAGAACAGCTAATAGGGCACATGAATGGAGCAGTGCGTAGAAGTCCATTCTCTGTCCAATCACATTCACTGCCACTATAAAGGATATCTGTAAATAGTGGGGAGATGTTATCAAAGTCACACACGAGCTCCTAATGCCATATACAAACAAAAACCCATGCACAAACCCACGCACAGAATCACATACGCAAACTCTATGACCTTACCTCCAGTCCGAACTTATAGTAGAAGTAGTTAACAAAGTACTTGATGCAGGGTATAATGCCGTGGTCAAGGTGTTGCCTGGTAATACCCTGGAAGATTATACTGAAAGGTGGGGCCTTAAGGTTGTTATGAATATGGTAATAGAGTTGGTGGCGATGAACGGTCACTTCAAACACCAGCAGGCCCAGTACCATCAGATGATTCTACAGCGCAAAGTACAAAATGATGAGTTGGTTTTATAGAATGCCACAGAACACCACATACCCCACAGTTGATGCTCTAATCATAGTCTAGAATAGTTTAGTCCTCTAGAATCAGATGACTAGACTACAAAGTAACTAGGAACCTTGGATGCGACCCACAAACTGTCTTAGTGAGGAAGGAGATCAACCCAGCATACCTTGAGGCAGGGCAGGATCCTGTCCTCACACTTAACCAAAGCTCCACACCACACGGCCGGATCCACAGGCCCCACATACAGAACAGACCTCATGAGAAGTTCTGCCATGTTCCCTTCAAACACTACTTCCACACCCAGAACTGTTCTGTTGGACAACATTGGTTCCTGCGACAAAGACAAAACATAAGGTAGATGTAAGTAACAGTAATGAGGTACACAGATCCGTGGCACCACAAGACATGAGCACAAACATACCTACAACTTGTAGATTATAGATATGGAGATGAACTCACAATAGTACAGTTGGATGAGAACTCCAGGGGTTTAATGACCTTGAGCTGGTACATCATCTTACACACCACCATGACACAGGCCCACACCGAGGAAATTCTGGAGGCCAGGGTCCGTAACCGGGGAAAGGGCAGGGCAAAGCACCAAAGCACCAGAAACACCAAGTTCATCAGCGAAACCTTATATCATGAGGAAATAAAGGGTAAAATTAGACACAAAATATATTTGACCTTTAACGCCTCTCTCACTCACTCACTCACTCACTCACTCACTCACTCACTCACTCACTCACTCACTCACTCACTCACTCACTCACTCACTCACTCACTCACTCACTCACTCACTCAGCCAATTTGGGTTTGTCTGTCTATTGGTTTTACACAGCTTTCCACTGGGAACAGGATGCGGACTTAACGTCCGCTACAGAACAAATCGACAGGCAAATGTTCGCCCCCCCCCCTTAATTTTCTATGAGAGCGACCCTAAACCCTGTGCATGATGGGAAGATTTGATTAAGTTGAAGTTGCGGCAAGTGGACATTCACGAACTGCAAGACACTCCCCAAGGTAATTGGAATGCGTGTAAAGAAAACTTTCATAATCTACAACCACTGTGTCAAAAATGTAAGAAAGTAAGAAAACCAAGCAAAATGTCACTATACTCACTATTCAGTCAGTCAATCAGTCACTCGCTTGTTTACTCACTCGTTTACCCAACAACCCCCCCCCCCCCCCCCTTTTGCTCTCTTTTCGCTGATCCTCTTCCTCTTCTTGCTTTCTTTTCATACCTCTTGAAGTGAAACCCAGATTATGCCTGTTGAGACAATCTTGAGGCTGTGCAGCTCCAGAAGCCTCCAGCTAATTTCCTGCAGGTAGTGGAGCCCAGTCAGGAACTGCAGAAGCAAGAGACAGGCTCGGTCTACAATCACTCCCCACTGGCCCAGACCAGGTCGTGAACCACCTGGGGGAGAACCATGAGACAGACAGTAAAGAAAGAAACAAAATTACTTAGTTTAAAACATCAACTTAGGAATTTGGGATTGTTTTGACTTTGCTGTCTTGGTCTGCTTGAATCATAGTGACATAATGAAATAGCCAATGAAATGTTGACAATGCACCAAAGTTCAGATTGAGACCCTGTGTAAGGCTTGTTTTTGTTTGGATTCTAGGCCCCAACCCCAGTGTCTATTTTTAAATTGAGTTGATGCACATACCGTCTTCTGTTTCTGTTTCATCCTCCTTCTTCTCATCAGACTCTTCCTCTCTCTCAGATTTTGGTTCCCCTAGTCTTTTTTGCAAGACAATGGATACTCCAGCACTGTCCAGAGTCTCCTGGCTTTCTGTGCTTAGTTGCTCATTCACCAGCCTGGGAGACCACAAGGAAGGTGTTACTAATTATAAACTAATAAGAATATGAATTTGTTCTTACAGTATCAAGTTTTAAGTTTAAACAAAAGCTAATATGTAATAGCAAAAGACAAATAAAAAATGTATTTACCTATTTTGAAACTTCTCAATGTTCTCTTTGATGCTGAACAGAATAGGTGGATATTTGTTAGTGTCACAAACAAATTCCTTATCTAATATCAATATTTATGTCCCGAAAATACTTAGATTGGTTGACATATGTTCTGTGCTTAGCAGTAATAATGTGCACTAAATAAATCAATGTTAACTCCTGTGTTGTCTGCCCATGGTTATTTAAAGAGACAAAGTAATAGTAGAGCTATGTTACTTAAACGGTGTTTGTATGAAGCAATTCACAAATACTCTTACGTCTCAGATATCACATTGACTGTGTTCCTCAGCTCCTCTTTTCTGGATGAGCACATGGACAGAACAGATGAATGGATGAGAATGGAGCAACAACTCAGAGGTGGATAATGTCTGTTTCTTTCTGGAATCTAGTCTTAACAGTTTATTCATCTGTATAATCAGTCTTCATTGTCTATTAATAATTCTGTATGTATGTGTGTGTGTGCTTGTGCGTGTGCGTGTGCGTGTGTGTGTATACAGCTATACAGTTAAACAAGCACAATAGCAACTTGAAGATTAAGTCACAGGAAGATCTTTAAATGTAGCACGTTTCTGACACTGAAAAAAATAATAATCCCCCCCCAAAAAATATTTCAAGTTTACAGTGCATTACAAGATAAAGTGCAGGTGGTATGTGGGGAGGTTGAACAGAGTGAACGTGTAAAGGAAAAAATGCAGGGAGATGTGAACAAAATTAAAAAAGATATTGCTCTCCTATTAGAGTGTAGTCGATTGTTTTTGAAATTGCTATAGTTAAGTGGATGTATTTAACTTAAATGAATCTTCTACTAACTATATACTGACAAAATTATTTCACAAACCCTTGAAAATGTCCTGTGTTTATGATGAAAATTGCAATAATCTAGGTGTTATCCAGCCACAATGTGTTTGAAGTCAGATTATCCATGATGTCTCACCTGGAGCCTTCCTTGGAGACAGGTACATTGTCCAGGTCAGTAAGAGTCAGAAAGTCAGAGTTGAAGTAATGCAACTGAAGAATACAAGCTAGTAGGAAGGCAGCAGGGAGTAAGATCCGTGCGAACAGCTCCACTGTGTCATACTGCTCTAGGCCCAGGTCACGTAGACTGGAAAATAGAAGAGGTAGGCAGCAATTTGGGAGTTCAATTGAATTACGACTTCAGTGTAAGCCTAATTGTTTGACCACTGCAAAATTATGAGTTCCTCTGGGTTTA
The DNA here is from genome assembly GCA_026901105.3 of Galaxias olidus. Classification (NCBI taxonomy): domain Eukaryota; kingdom Metazoa; phylum Chordata; class Actinopteri; order Galaxiiformes; family Galaxiidae; genus Galaxias; species Galaxias olidus. The sequence continues at coordinate 127,931 of JAPMUY010002412.1, read as the reverse complement.
CTATTTATGGGTACGTGTTTGAGTAAAATTTATATTTTCGTTTTATTCTATAAATTAACATTTCTCCCAAATTCAAAAGATTTTTTTTTCTTCTATGGAGCATTTATTTAAAGAAAATTTTTAACTGGTCAGTATAACAAAGCGTTTATTTTTTTTCCAGTCCTTGAATAATGCAAAGAAAACTAATTAATTTAAATATTTAAACAACACAATATTAATGTTTTAACTTAGGAAGACTTCAGAAATCTGTATTTATTATGAACCACCATCTTTGAAGTTGTATGCATGAAAGCAACCTGACGATCACTGACAGTTCTTTTTGGATTCCAGTTACGTTTGAGGTACTATTATCCCCTTTTTGGCATCCCGTTGGAATGAGAGGATAGGGATGCCCACAGCAGTGGTTTTTATATATTTTTCCTTGTTAAGATTTGAGGTACTAATCAATTCCTCATCAGGTAGAATAAGGTGTTCCTGTGTTTGAATTCAACAGACACTGGAATGGAATGACTGCCATACAGATGTTGATTTGATAACTAATACATACAGTACATACATATTTACACACATCCATAAACATGCACTATATACATACAGACAAAATTAAGAGACCACTCCAAAAACAATGTGTGTGTGTGTGTATATATATATATATACACACAGTATATGCATGTACACATGTAATGGCTCTTACCCTTCCTCTGAGATGCCCATGATCTGTTTGAAGAGTGCTGAAACACATCTGAACTGATACATGTAAATGGCTATGAGCACAACCATGGAGTAGCCTACCACCACCGCCCAAAAGTACTTCAGCGTGCGACGCCATATATTGTAATGAATCTAAGGAATGGGAACAGCAATGTCATTACTTTACCTCAGTTGCGTTCAATTTAGAACTGAAAATGCACATTTTGACTTCGTCGTATTGTTATATTGCATATAATTTCATACTGCTTTTCTTCCAAATTTTAACAACAATAATTCATTGTACCTAACCCCGGGCTATGTTATCTTTCATTATGTATTTCTGTCACTCAATCTCCACTATGAAAATAGCCATTAGGCCTGTATGCTGTAAGTGGGATATTTGAAAAGTAAGCATAGATGCAAGATGAGGACGGAAACCAGAAAAACAGCAGCATACTGGTAATGTTTATGAGGGAGAATCAATACTCATAACATTAGTGAGGTATTGATGAGTGCTTCGGTTATAAGATGGCAGATAGTTTTGGGTGGTGCAGAGCTCGCAGATGTGCCATACCCGTTTCATTGCCCCCTTCATTACTTGTGCTAGTTAATCCATTGTTAATTACTTGCAGTGACTGGGTAAAATATGTATGTTGTTAACTGTGTTGACAAAATGTAAGCCTCAAACAGTAGCGCTCCAGCGCTATGTGCATTTAAATTTAATAGCACTTTGGGACCATAGACCACAATAAAATGACTACAATATCAAACAAGTCTTTCCAATATTGTTTGCCAGGTCAGGTATACAGTATGACAACACAGAAGACCCAAAATAGCTTTGTATGGATATTGTTTTGTACACTAATGACTGTTAAATCCCTGTATAATCCACCTAATTGACTACACAGAGAGTCATGCAATCCTACTGAGCCCACCTGATAAAGTACCACGCAGAAGAGAAAGAGAATGATGTAGAGGATCTTGTAGACCATGACATTCCCAGAAAAGCTGACCACAAAGAACATGGAACAGCAGAAGAAAATCCAGTACTTGATCAGTGTTTCCTTCACTGCGGAGCCCAGCATGGCTACAAGAGGAGATGGGCCATCTTCATCACCTAAGACAAAGTAGAAGGGAATAAGAGATAGAACCTTATACCGAAACGTGCCCCAACGAATTGCTGTATCTTTAGACATGTTAGAATGGTTAAGTAGTTGTAACACCAATCACTAATCAGAAGGTCTTGTTTAATTTATATTAATTACTGGCACAGTAAATAGTTTAATGTCTCTGCAATCTCTGAACGGTACCATTACTTTTTTTGTTTTCAGTAGACTCAGTGATTCCGTCCACTATTATACAACTCAAACCACTCTACTGCACAGTAGAGATAATAAACTGAATATGCAAATTATGTACATGATAACACTTTGACTTCATCAAGAGACTCCTCCTTCAAAAGCCGTCCCTCTTGTCTCTCCCTCAGTTGTTGACGGAACATCAACCAGAAACTGAAGCAATAGAAGACCTGTGGAGACACACATCATTCATTCTTGAAAAAATTATGGTTGATAGGCTGCACATAGAGGTCCATGAAATTTCCAGATTCTGTTTGACTATCACAAGTGTGTGGATGTTATCTTATGTTCTATTTATCCATTGTATCAAGCAAGCACTTAGTAGAGTAGAAGCAGGCCAATATTATCTACACCCTATCCCTCTCTGACCTTGGCCCCAAGATGTATGCAGGGCACTGGGTGGTAGCTGCTGAGGTCAAAGTCCACCACTACCGCCAGGGGTAGGCCCGGGTATAGCTCAGCCCGGCTGAGCTGCAATGCACTCAAGAAGGCCAATACTACCAACACTGTGCCGTAAATGGCCAAGAACGGGGCAGATATCATGGCATAGCGGCGCCGATCACGCATCATCCAGATGACGCAAGACCACACAAGGAGGGCGAAGGTCAGCCAGCTGTTATAGGTGATGCTCCATATCTAGAGGAGAGCAGTTGCAAACAAAACAATGTATAGCTTAATGGTACATCTATATATGGAGATGGTTTAAGTTGTTTATTTTGTTGGTTGATCATGACTTGTAACGTGTATTAAATACTTTTAAGCCATGTGTCCATTGAAGAAAACATATTTGTCTGCATAATGTTAACATTGTGTTGATATTATGTTGTTTTTACCATCATGATAATAAGAGTGCTGACATAGCTATGCTTCATGACCAGTCGACCGAAGACAACAAGTCCACTCGGACCAGATAAGGGGGGAAGTGTCTCTGTACCACTCTCAAACACCTCACTCTTCTCCTCTATACCTGTCTGTCCATCCGAGTTTGAATCTAAATAAGGAAACAGTAACTGTGAAAAGACCGCTGTCACCTAAATCTAGCCAGTTGTGCAATGGACTCCGAAATGAAGTCATTTTATGTGAGTTTAAGGAGGCTATAAACAGTTTGAACAGCAGGAAATACAGACATGGTTACCTAACATGTTCAAGTGAGCAAAACATATTAGTAAAGTACTGCAGTGAATTCATAATTATTATTAACTATTCCTGCCACATTGATAAAGGCTACACTGTCTTTGATTGTCTCACTTAAATTCTTTAGATATATTTAAAATATATAAATATTTTAGATATGCATATATCGCTTTCTGGTTGGTGTGTAGTGGAAAAGGCTGGTTGGTACCTATTGACAGTGAGGTTTTCCTTTCGTACACAGCGGATGTGTAACAATTTGTATACCCAGCCCCTCCTAACAGCGACCCCAATTCCTGCGTTTGAAGATCATGCCATGAGCTTCTCATCAGTAATGTCATTGGCTGGTAAAAGGAAACAAAATAGAATGGATTGAAAAGGAAAGCTTTCCTTAAATTTGGAAGATAAGAAGAACTAAACAGACCTCATCTGGTAGAAAGGTTTCATCATCATCAGTTTCGCTATTTAGAAACTGCAGGGATACATTAGACTTTTAAAACCACAAAGCCTTGGGCACACATGCAATACTTATTGTTGCACAAAGTCAGGGAAATGGGTGCATATTCCTTACATTAGACTTTTAAAACTACAAAGCCTTGGGCACACATGCAATACTTATTGTTGCACAAAGTCAGGGAAATGGGTGCATATTCCTTACATCATCTTTGTCCACTGTAATGTGTGAGATCTTGGAGAAGCTGGGTGGACCATCTGGAGATTCCACTGGGCTATCAGACTTGTCAGCAATGCCCTATTATTCAGATAAATAGCAAATGAAGGAGAACAGGTATATATACAGTATATATATATATATATGTATATATATATATATATATATACATATATATATGTATGTATGTATGTATGTATATATATATATATATATATATATATATATATATATATATATATATATATATATATATATATATATATATATATATATATATATATCACACCAGCCCATACACAGATTGATGTCGTTCAGAGATCAGAAGCAAACTGGCCATGGAGAGAGTCAGTGCATCTCCAAGTGGGCTCATCACTTTATGTCATTATTAAGGCCACAGGAATACGGATAATTTGCACACACAACAAACTTCCAGCACCTCTTTTGTGATGTTGGCCCATTTGTGCATCAAAGCCAACAGGGTGTAGTAGAGTAGAAGCAGAGTTAACAAGTTGACAAAGACAGGCCAGCTGGCATCTGAATTCAAGCTCAGACTGTGCGGATCAGAACTATTGGTTCTAATGAACGCTGTCATACCAAACAACCTGAAAAGGACGTTTGGAGAGAGAGAGAAGCAGAGAAACAGAGATAGAATATAATATTAGCTATATGCAGTGATTGGAATGAAGATGGGATGGAGGAAAATTGAGTTTTGCTTGTATAATATACGTATATTCAGTATTCATACAGTATATTTTTTGTATGCAGATATTCATAATTAACAACCACTTTTTGTCTTAAAATGTAGTTTTGCAAGACTAATGAGTAGCTGTCTTACCTGGCGTATATGTCCTGGGGAGGCACAAGCTGCTGGGACAAAGGGAGCTGGTATAGATAGAGTGCCATCAGATGTCCTGCACTGAAGATAGCCATCATCACACACAGTGTGCTGAAAAGCAGCAGGCTGATAGAACGACCAAACACCCACCACCATACCAGACAAAGGAAGATTCCAAAATATACTCCTGAAGTCAGGGAGGGCAAAATTATGCCTGAGGAGAGGAAAGGAGAGGAGAGGAGAGGAGAGGAGAGGAGAGGAGAGGAGAGGATCAAACGGGACATCTTGTCGGGGAAATTATTATACGGAGTGATAACTATGATGGCATATTTATTCATTTGTAATTGCACAACAATCATTTCTTAATATTCTTCAATATTCAGTTTACAATATGCATAGAAACGACTGTGGCCCATCTACCTGCTAGCCCCAGCAGTATTGTGACCACCACTTTCCCAGCAGTATTCATGATAGTAGATAGCAGCAGTCTCAGCCCAGCAGCAAACACTCTAAGCTTCTGGACGAACTGAGGTGGGTCGGATGGAACCACCTCTGTGCTCTCATCTGAGCTGTCAAATGTGTCCTCTGTGACTTCACTTCCCACCTCAGACTCCGTGTCTGAAGTTTCCACTTCCTGTTGAGTTATAACAGAGCGAGGTTGTAAAATGATAATAATAATAATAGTAATAATAATAATAATAACTGTGACAAAAGTACATATAACATTCTGTAAAAATGTTTTTATCTTGATCTAACTCATCTAAAATCTAATTATATTCTGTGACATTTATGAGTATTCTATAAGTTTAATCATAAAGCACAGAACAAAAGACATTCTCCTTTAAAAAGGTCTGATAAATTATTATATCGTTAGGTATTAATATGTTCTTGTCCCGGCCTTGAGAGTGTTTCGCCCTGTATAGGATGCCTACGCCCTTTGATTTGACTGTTTGTCTTTTTGGTGTCCTTCCACCTGTGCCATGTTTCTGCTTATTAGGTTAATTGTTGTCACCTGTTTTGTCCACTGCATAAGTCCTCTGTGTTTGTCAGTCTGTGTAGGTTCATTGTGCAGTGTTACATGCCTTCTGTCTTTTCCTGGATTTTGATATTAAAGACCACTTTTGCACCAATAACCTGCGTTTGGGTCTGACCTACCTCTTGCCTGTGACAGTTCTTTGGCCAGTTTACACTGACAAAGTTTATTTTGTTCAATATTATTTATTATAATATAACTTATGTCATTAAAATGAAGTTCTCTTCATGTGATTATATCGCAATTAAAAATAATTCCAAAAATAACAGCCTGTGGGAGGAAAACCACTTCAGATACCTTAGGGTAAGGTGGCATCACACAGTTGTCATGAGCACTGATTTGAGGCACGGATTGCAGGAGCTTCCAGAAGAACCTTAATAGGAGAAGGCTGCAGAGGAAGAGGCACAGGTCTGGTGCCAAGAGGCGCACAACATTACCTGGATCCACTGCACTGAACCTGAAAGACAACATGCACTTTTGTGATGACATGATTTATACCACTACCACATACAAATAGGACACACCAGACAATACACAAACTGAAAAGACATAGAGGGGAATTGGATCCACAAAGAGACATTGGACAAATGAACAGCAACTTTAGTAACATGTCGTCATACCGTACAATCCCCAAATGGTACAAAACATCCTCCCAGGGTCCACTCACTGTTGAAAAACATATTTAATTTCATATACATACACAGAGAAGGGGAGGACATTGAATATGTGTGTGCATTGTATGCCGTGTTAATACTTCTTCAAAATGTGGACACCTCTTCAAAATCTGTATTACATGTCATCGACATCTACTTCACACGGAGCACATAAAACATGACTATAAAAAAAGACATGAAGAGTGAGAAAACAGACAGACTCACCGTTCTGGGGGATGTAAGAAAAGGGGATCTGCATCCCACACTGAAGGAACAGGAATGTTACACTGACACCGCAGATCAGTCGCAGGAAATACCCTGTTTTACCTTCACAACACAAACAGAGAGTACTTTAGAAGCCTATAGACTTATTGAAAAGATTTCACATTCTGGACAATATTAACTGAACAGTTATTTAACGGTAAGATCATGACATGGAAGATCATGACTTGTTCATCAGACGTCGATAGTACTTGCACAAAACAACAAGTACATGATGGAAAGTCAGATTCACAGACATAGAATCATACTGTCACAATAACCAATTATATAATGCTTAATTAAAAGTAACCCTCAATTTACCACAATGAATTGGCAAAACCATCAAACATATTAAAAGCTTGTTTAATTCAATGACTATAGGAATGAAGTGAGGATTACAACTACACCTTCAAACCATGATAAATAAGCCACAATAAGATGAATCCTTGTTATATTACATTGGAATAGAGAGAAACAACATTGTATGTGTCTCTTGATCAAACTGTTCTATTCTCTGAACACTTTGTAGTGTGGAATGGAATGGAATTAAATGTACTTGATTGACCCCAAGGGTGATTATAACTGTAATTGCAGCAGAATGTATACTCTCTGCCAGGTAATGGATAGATATTAAAGGGTGGACTAACACCTAACTCTACTTCTGTGCTTCAAAATAGTCTCCACATTTGGATGTTTCAGTCTCTTCATGTTGAGAAGCAGCATTTTCTTTTTGCTATCTTTTGGGCCATCCTTCTAGTCAATGTTACAATAAAGGAAGAAAGGGCTATCTGAGAAAGACTTACTTTACTATTAGTAAACACCTTTAATCTCAAAATAAAATCTTCCTAAGGGATGTTATTCAACAACTTTGTAGAGTCAGGTCTTTTGGTCAGAGACATTAACATTATTGATCATCTAACTTCTTAACGTAATAAAATGTTTAGGGATGCAGGTTCAGCGTGAAACATATTATAGTAGATCATAAATAAAATTGTAATTATTAACATAATAAATATATTCATACACAAGCTCAGAAAGATACAGATACAGCATAGCCTTGACCTTGATGATCAAAAGCTTAAAGCAACTTAAACAATTGCTGATAAAGCCCAATATAAGCTGAGGCAGCAAATGTGTTTCCGATGTCCGGTGATTTTTACTAAAAGCTTTGTTTCATTTATGCCTTCCCTTGTGTTCAAGGCTTGGTCAGTTCTCCACTCTAATTTGATGTGTTTCATCTTTACACAGACATCAGCACAACACCAAAACACATATCCACACATTTTCACGTGCACACACATACACTCCTAAACACTCAACCCAGGGTGAGGTGATTTCACGTAAATAGGTCAATAGTCTGGGGATCTTTTAGGCTTTCAAATATATAATGGTGAACAGTTTAGAACTCAGGGGAAAGGCAAGGTCAAAATGCTGACAACACATCTTTTAATTCCACCTTGTAATTACTAGGTTATGTATAATTGATTTGGCAATGAAGACCGCATCCCTTTTACAGAGTACTTACCGAAGAAGTGCTATAAGCCCACACACTTTTTTAATTCATCAGCGCTTATCGATTAACAGAGATATATAAACCTACAGGTTTTGAATGTTAGCAAGCAAGACCCAATTTTTCCTTCACTGTAAATCTCTTTTTTAAACAAACACGAACGCATCATCACACTTTTTTCCATATGCAGAGACACACACACACACACACACACACACACACATCAAATTGCTTATTTTAAAATTAATCAAGGCCGGTTACACCATTACTAATTGAAAATTTGTCATAGAATAGTTGGTATGAGGTGTAACAAAAATAAATAATAAATAATAAATTATAGTAGTGTTTTACATTATGATACTCCTGTAGTGTGAAATTATTCAGTCTAAGATTTAAAGTAATATTTTTACCTTTCAATGTGACAAGGGTGGGGTTTGGCAGGAGGGGCAGGGTAAGCAAGAACAGGAAATACACCACAGACAAACCATTGTAGCGAAAGGAGGATGCTGAGGGTAGACAAAACAGATGGGGTAATATGACTAATATCTAATGTTTCATGGAATATCTACTTAGCAGAACCCACAAAAGTACAAATTCACACAAACCAGGATTATAATTATAACACTGTATCCAATGTTAACAGCACCAACATTATATATACACTGTACTATATACTATATACTCAATACGGTCTTGATATTTACTATAGTTTCCTATTAGATTCTTTTTTAGGTTAATTACAGACGTTCATCAACATTACATGTCTTTAGGAGATGTTTCATTTAATTTTGGAATAATACTCTAATTGGTCAGAACGAGATTATACAAAATGCTCTAAAATCTCCGAAGTAGTAACTTATTATTAAGGAGTAGACGTTGGTTTCCAAGCTTGTCATTAGTACATTTTTGGGATTTGGTGCAGACGAGGGGTGTGTTGTATGATATGTTTTTGAATACCATGACATTGCAAATTGTGAAAAGAGAACTAAATAGTGCAATATGCCTCTGAAATACGATTTCCAAATCCAAATTAACCATATTCTCATAAACTAGTAAGCAAAACCTTAATATAAGTGGGTGATTGGGTGTACAGTATGTTGTTATTGTTGTTTTAAGTTATTGTCTTTAAAAACAATTTATCAATACTTTGTATGTGTGACGCATTTGCTAAAAAAAAAGATTTTGACAAAAAGACACACAACTTTTACAAATTAACAAACAGCCTACTTAAATTAAACAAATTACTTTTTAAATCATTTCATGCCACATATTAAGTTTATAAACAATCTGGTGCATTTGGTGAGCAGCAACACAGTATTATTTAAAAAATAAAGATGATTAAAGAGATAATTTGTTTAACTAAATGACCAATGTAGCAATTTTCTTAAAAACATCTTTTACAATAAATCATTTCATAAAATAATTTAAATCAACTTACCAGCCAGCAGGAGAATAGGTAGTAGTAAGTTGTAGAGCAACCCCACTACAATGTCTCCTGCCATTTTTGCCCAAAAGACTGGGTGGAGGGAATTCCCAGCTACTCTCACTTGTCTCTTACGACAGGTTGTTATACTCTGCCACTCACATAACGCAATGACGTAGGGACACAATCTAGCACCTGGTGTTCAGTCTTCCAATATAACTAAGTAAGAGTCCGTTGGATTACAGGAGTGTGGACAACTGTAATGTCTCCTTCAGCCCTCCCTCTCCACAAGCCCTTTTCTTTTTTCCCCGTCTCCTTAGCCTCTGTGTTTCATCCCCCCTGCAGTCTGTCTCCCCTGCATCCCTCTTGTAATCACTCTCAATATAATATCCAGAATCACTTTCTCTTTGAACATTCACATTACACTTGTCTGCGCCTGTGAGCTTTCTGATAAAAAAGGGGAGTGTCAAACCAGACATTTTGTGCATTTGATTTACAGAGCATGAAGTTTTATAAGAACCCTCTGAGCTTCATTGAACAAACGCGGCATCAAAAAAGGTGGATAACAGAGAAATTTGATGGTACGCTTGGTGAAAGCTTTCTTTTTTTTATTTAAGTGATAAAATAACAGTAGACTTAGTAATACATTGTGGACATAACCCATAGTTTGATCCCCATACAGTGTATGAGAGCATGTTTGTGTTTTCATCAACGTTTTTCTTTCAGTTATTTATACTCTAACTATCCGGTTATTTTCTCATAGACCAGTGGCAAAGCCAGCTCATCGTTTTCTAATGCAAGACAAGAGGAAGCCTATCTAATATTCATGGCTGTGAGGCCATTAAGAGCTGGTGTGACTAAAGTAAAGCCAATAGTTTTGGACAGTGTTTTTCAGCAGGCAAGGGAGGGGTTTATAGAAGCAGAGGAAAGGAATCACAGTAAACGAAAAACTCACGCAATAAATCATTTTACTGCCAAATTGACAGGGTAATTGACAGTAATACCATTGGTTCTATTTCAGGGCGAACAATAGATATAATACAAGGCATGTAGGAATGATTATACAAAAACTTCAACATATCAGCACAAACTATATCACACCTCAAATAAAATGGAATGACTTCATAATTTGACTTAACGAAAGTAATTGTAAACCATTGTTAACAAAAAAGCTCAAATGTAACATAATATTTTTTACTTAATTAATCAGCCACAACTACTTGTAAGTAGAACACAAAGTTAAGGCATAGGATGTGCTAATACTGCTGATGTATGGTTAATACTATTTACACCATATAAGTATTAGAAAACAAACTGCCACAACATACCTACTCTGTACCTACTGTGAAGAGATTCTAATAAACAGTTTATCACTGAAGTCAGCAATGACCCTTAATTGAAGAAGTAGCAGCAAACGCAGGAGTATAGCAAAGATTAGGCAATTGATGTTTCACAGTCAGGCATACTGCCTAAATCTTGGTTCTCTTTTCAAAACAACTTAGCACTAAATGCAATTCAGTCAATCAAATGTATTCGTCTTAAAACATTTATTCAATGGGAATACACATCAGTTTTGGCATGGTTGGGTCTGCTACATATTTGACGCTCCCTGCTGTAGGCCTACATATCCGGGACAACATCCAGAGAGGTAGGGAGCACACATCAATCGATCCCCCTTTGGAAAAGATTAGCCGACCCATGGTGGAGGTGGGAGTATTGTCCCCATAGCCTCATCCGACAAGCAGAGACTTCAGGTCATGTAAATACCTCCCCTCCCTCATTGACATAACATTTGATTGTGTACAACATTTGTGTCAGTCATTACTATGTGTAGCATCTGCAGTATGATTGTCCGCTGATAACATTAACTGACTTCAGGGTTATCTGCCTGAAATTTAGTTGAACGTTTAATTTATGTGCATAAACCCCCACCTAACGTAGATGGAGGCACAGTATATAGAGGGCTTTTCCTTGCTTATTAAAGTGCTCTGCATCATAACAATATTGGAAGGCCTGGGAACAGTGAGCCTTGCTGGTATTTACCACAAGATGTGTCATGTATGCAAGTTCTCTCCAGCCTATCCATTCTGTATCAGTGACCTTTCAGTGGAAGATCATTATGGATGTGTCCCAATACCCATGCTATTTTGTAAGCCAGAAAAGTTTTTGTATGTCCCAATACATATTTTGTACAATGCAGTCTGCCAAATACCGGGATGTCTTGCACCATCCGGTCGCATTTTGGACTACGCGGCTGAGTCCCAATACCCATACTAGCCTACAATATAGTAAGCCAGAAAAAGATTTAGCATGTCCCAATACACAGTATGTCAAATGTAGTAAGCCAAATATATCTTACTACACCCGGACGCATTTGACAGTATGCTAGCCAGCATGCTTTTCTGACCCACAATGATCAGCAAAGCGGAAGATACGTCACATCAACTCTCCGCACAATGGAGCACCAACGATTTTCAAATTTGACGCTACGGACTGTGACGGATGTTATGACGCACATGTCCCAAGGTATGTCCCAATTGTATGCCTATTTTTGCCTACTTTAAGCAATAGTAGTATAGGACTGTGATAGACTGGCGACCTGTCCAGGGTGTACCCCGCCTCTCGCCCTGTGTCGGCTGGGATAGGCTCCAGCCCCACCGCGACCCTGCATAGGATAAGCGGTAGAGCTAATGGATGGATGGATGGATGGAGTATAGGACTTTGTAAAGGCAGCTTCAGTACCTGCTAAAAGAAAAAAGTAGGAGTATGCGATTTGAGACGCAGCATGCGAGTCCGGCATTCTTTTCTGGCCATTCTGACCCACAATACTCTGTAAAGCAGAAACTATGTCACATCAACTGACCTGCCCTGAGGGAGCCCAAATGTGGCACCAAATATTTTCAAATTTTGTGCTATGGACCGCTACGGATGTATGAGCAACAGGGCAAAGTTCAAGGTATAATGTTATGATCAGTTAGTGTATCTCAATTGTATGCATACAACAGTACGTACTTTGTATAGGCAGCTGCTGTACCTACGAAAAGTAAAAGGTAGTAGTACGAGATCTTGGACATATGTTATTTTACGGTCTGTTGCTTTTATCATACATTGTAAAGTTCTTTCTAATGTTTTTTTTTTCTTTAGATTATTTTATCTGTGCTCTCTCAATATGATTTTACATGACTTGTTTACTGTCATGTTGTTTTGTCCGGTGTTAAAGCACTTCGCGCAATTGTTAAAAAAAGGTGATTAAGGTGAGGTAAATTGTTAATTTGTTATAATTTTTAAATGTTTTATGTTATTTCTGTTTTCCTGTCCACTTTCAGAACCGAACTTCCTTCTAGTCCCCTATCTATCAAAATTGTCCTATAGATCTATTTTGAGTTCCATTGTAACCTTCTAGAGTTGGCAAAATCCCAACAAGCCTGGAGCAAAGTCCTCTCTATTGATAATGCGCTTAAATGCTGAACAGGTTGCTCCTCGGATGACCCCGAGTGTCTTGTTGGTCTTTGGGTAATCGGAATTCCCGCTTTAACTTTAGAGTAGTAACCAAAAAAATATGAAATCATAGAACAAAGTAAATGTAGAGATCAAGAGCAAACTTATGAGAGACTGTAAACGTTAGTCAGATGGATACTCCAAATAGAAACTGTGTAGATAACGTCAGATCTATGTATCTACGTTTATCTACAATCAGTATCAACACAAAGTTTATGATAATTGTTAATAAATCTTTCTCGCTTACCTGTGATGATGTGAAATTCTGATCCATGTTTACAAATTTATAGGTAACATCCTTAACTAAAACGCAATAGCAAAGAGGTCAATTCCTGAAGAAAATAATATTTAAAATAAAGACTTCAGGATGGGCTTTGGCTGCTTTCAGAGCTTAAATCATTGAACCCCAAACTACAGAATATGATGTCAGTACCACCCTCACCTTTCAAGTACACCAGAATATCCCAGTGAAGTGCAGATCACATTCTCACAGGATTATACATATCAGTGGACACATGGCCATCACACCAATATGAGCTTGCTGGACAACCTCTGAAACTATATGCATTAATATGAAGTTGAACCACCCTTTCCTGCTAGAAGAGCCACAAGTCTTCTGGTAATGCTTTCTACAAGATTTTGAGTGTGAGGAATTTGTGCACATTCAGCCAAAATAAACCAAAATCCAGTACCCTACCTTTTTTTTTTTTTTTTTTTTTTTTTTACAAATATTCACCTAAAAATTGTTCTGTCAAAGCCCAGAAGAAGTTGGTACTTTGCATTTGTGGGCATGAAGCACGTCTAGTAACATCTCTTGGGTACTCAACATTTTTCCAAATATAGTATGTAAAAAGAGAACTTTTTCCATACCCAAATTCCACATACTATGTACTTTAGGCATACTGCATACACACTTTCCTTTATATATAGTATGTTAAGGATGCATTGTAAGCGATTCCGACGAAACAGCGACGTCTGTTTGTACACCCAAATGGGAAGTAAGAGATTACTATTTTGGGTTACCTAGCCAACTGTGAAAATGGCGACACATCCATCAAGTGGTATATAAAAATGTCCTCCGTACGACGTCTACAATCACGATCTTCCTAGCACAGCTGTAAAAGCGAAATTGAAATTTTAACGTTGCCTAGAAATTGTATCCTTTACATCTGATCACATCTACTCTCTTTACACTATAATACATCTAGATTTAAATACACATAATATTCTTCTTGCATTTTAATTCCTTTAAAAAATAATTAGATTTAATTTCGCATGAATTTTACAATGTAAAGTTTTACAATGTGGAATCAGAGGAAAAACCTATTAAATTACTGTAAGTAAATAATACAATGTGGTGTGAAAATTGGGAGCACGAGAACAGACAATATTACTCAAGAAATAGAGGTACAATCTTAGTCCATCCATGAACAATCTAGAAATTTGGTTTCACATATAGTTGAGGCCATATGTTTACATACACCTAGATATTCAAACTCAGTTTTCCACAACTCCACACGTTTCTTTCTTACAATACATATTTTGAGGCAAGTCAATTAGGGCATCGACTTTGGTTATTTTAAAATGACCTCTGATTGGAACAATGAGAGACAGATTTGTATCACTATGTCAGAATTAAAAAATGTACATAAAGGGTCAAAAGATGACATACACCAAATTGACTGGCACTTTTAACTGTCTGGAAGATTCCATAAATTGATGCAATGGCTTTTTAGGAGCTTCTGATTGGCCAATTGTCATAATTAGGAGTTAATTTGCACCTGCGGCTGTATTTAAGGGCCTACCTTTAGAGCCAGTGCCTTTTTCCCTTGACACCATTGGAAAATCCAAGCAACTCAGCAAAGACCTCAGAAAATTTTTGTGAACCTTCGAAAGTCCGGTTCTTCCTCAGGAGCAATTTCCAAACAACCGAAGGTACCATGAGCATCTGTACAAACAATTGTATGCAAATATAAAAATCTTGGGACCACACAGACACTGCATCGTTCAGGAAGGAGGCACAAATTAACTCCCAGTGCTGAACGGCCTTTGGTCCAAAAGAACCCCAAGACAACAACAACGGAACTGGTGAAGGAGTTGGTGGCATCAGGTACCAAAGTATCTACATCCACCATTAAGAGAGTCCTACATCGCCATGGCATGGAAGGCTGTCGCGCAAGAAAGAAGCCCCTACTCCAGGACCAGCATAAAATTGGTGACACGTGACAAACAGCATTAACAGTGCAGTGACCAACATCTCATAAGAATAATGTGTGTGGCCGATTGTTTTTTGAAGTTAAGAAGATTGCATCACGCAAAAAAGGACACATGGTTAGCTTTGCATTGTGTTGGTAACGAGCCTTTCCGACTGGCTAGCTAGGTAACGTTAGCTAGCTATCGCTGCCAGCAGTGGCGGCTCGCCTATAGGGCGTTAGGGCACAACCCTCCCTGGCTCTTCCAGGTTTTAAAAAAACAACAATAATTACTTATTTTAAGCATGTATGTGTTTAAAATGCACAAAAACGTGTAACACATAACATATAAATCATTATATTTGAGGTAAAATTGGTTGACTGTTCATCCCATTGACGTATTTATGTCTATAGCTCATCCCCTCTCTCTAGCTAGCGCTCCAGCGCTTCTGGGGCAGTAGAAAAACAGCACACAGTGGATCTCTATGGCTCCGCTTCAGTGCAGCAGCACCAGCCAATGGTTGACCGAAGAAATGCACATAGCAACAGTGGAAACATACATTTAGCCAATCAGCGTCTTCGAATCTGCTACCAGAAAAGGCTGTACGTTTACTGCCCTGAGCAGAGTCCGCCTGTGGTAGAGAAAGTTGGTTTTGTGATATGCCATAGGATCCAGAGAGAAGAAGACCATTACTGACGCAGATGCAAGACCCAGGCCTTCAGGCGCCTGCTAACTCGATTCTCTTCATCATAACCATTTGGAAAGGAGAACTTTGGTGGAGAAAATAAGAGAGCTTAGACCAGATCAACCAAATATTAATATAGAACAGGCTAGCCAGAACAGTAAAGAAAAGTACACCTGGGGCTTAGTTAAGTTCAACTTACAGTCCGGGCATTGTGAACACATTTAGCTTGTTTTGTTGAATGTATGCTAATTAACCGCGATCTAGAATGTTTGCTAACAAGAGCAAAATGGTTCAAGTGTATATGGTCTAAACAAAGTTGTGACTCTTTATTTTTACGTGTAGGAGCTGGAATGTCGAATACAGTGTCTTATCCTTGACCATCTGCATGTTTAAATCTTTGCCAGGTATGTGTAATATGTTTATGTATATTTACTGTGTACCTTTTTGTTTTGATATGCTAGCTAGTCAGTACTTTTGCATTGGGGAAATGGGTTGTGATGTGGGTTTATTAGCGTTAGTAACATTATGTCTGTAAAGCTATACGATCTCACATTGTTTCATTTGACACTACGCTTATTTTGATAAATATGGACGGGGCTGGAGTGTCCAAAACCATGTCTTATCCTTGACCATCTGTATGTTTAAATCTTTGCCCAGCGATTATGCACTAAACTGCATGCACCCGACGTTTTGTGTGCGAATCTTTAATTGAAGCTGACGCTAATTTACTTTGAAGATGATCAAGACCAACCTGAGGAAGAATATGACACTGGAACGCCTGAATGCTCTGGCTATGCTCTCTAGGGAGAAAAAACGAATTTAAAACATCCCTGACTTTAATAATTAAGTAATTTATAGGTTTGCCACTCAGAATGACAGAATGGTCAAAAAAAAGATGCCAGACACACACAAAGTTCCCCTGACCCCATATGTTTTTGTAGTTGACTTTAATAAGATGTTATTGTGTAAGAATGCCTCACATGTTTAATAATGACATTTAATACTTACTATTTAGCAGAACACTGGTGTCCTGCAGTTAGTGTTTAATTGTATTTGTGAAGCTGACTGAATATGGTACAGCCCCACCTAGACTATTTTTCACCAGCCGCCACTGTCTGCCAGTAAGCCTTGCTGCATGTGAACGCAGCTTTTCCACTCATGCTGGACTGTCGGCCGAGTAACCTGGGTGTTCTCAGTTTTGAATCCAGAAGAGCAAAAGTAGTCACTTGATATGGACATGTCTAAAGTATTTTACCACCCTCCACTAAAACAGTAGAATATGGCTATTCTAAAGGAGTCCAATTCATCTGATTCTAAAAGATGACGTGTTTTGAGTTTTTTTCTCATTATAAGGGAAGCTAAACAATATTTTCTGTGCTCTCAAAATCTATACGATATTTATTTGCCTCTACTGTTGGAAAAATATTGGGAGTATTTTTTTTTTTTGTGGAGCAAGAGCTGCAAATAGCACTTGTTTTAATTTACACTTTGCTTTAATCAATTTGCGACTCACCTGCCATTCAGTTTGTAAAAGGTGTCTTATCTTTATCATTGTGAACAAAATAAAGTGTTAAATGGATGTTATCAATACCCCAGTCTATTTTGGTTTGACTATAAGGTCTTATCAGTTTTCCTACACTTAAAACATTCTGGGTTAGGTTACACTCAGGCATGTTAGAAAGCAGACAAGCGACGTACCTCCTATTGACAAATCCATAAGGTTTAGGATAGACATGATAACGTTCCTATAACTAGTCGGGAACATCTGCAAATTACAGGATATTTCACTTCAGTTCTAATACCGTTATCTATATGGCCATTATTATTTTTATTTATTTTTACTTTAAATCGAAATGTGTATTAATTCATGTCTTTATCTGAGCTGGGGCATGCATGTACAAAATATGAGTGGCCAGACACTACAGGTGAATAGTTAAAAAATGTTAACTAATAGATATCATCCTGAAACCTCCCCAGCTGATAACTTACATTAAAATAATTATTATTTGTATTACAAGTTTTCTGAAATGTTATGTTCCAATATGCAAATTATGCATTTGCAAACATTTCCAGAACAAAATCTCAAGATTAGGTAAAGCCAGGTTAAAAGTTATTGTTTAATTTCGTTGACATATGATATGCAAAGGCTTTTACAAAAGGATATGTGGATATGTCTTTATCACTCAATAAATACAACAATACTGTCAACAGCCATAAAAAATGTTTTTTGACATGTTTTAGGGACAAATTGTTATATAAATTAGGCTATAAATGATATATAAACAAACCCTTCTGTAAAAGCCTTCAGAAAATAGATACTAGTAATACAACTGGAATGTTTGGTGTATTTAAGTGCTACTGAAGTGGAGATTTTGTTCTCAGAGTAAGAGAAAAGATATTGAGAGAACCACTTTCAGAAATCTTCACCGGCCAATGAGATAGCGTGTTTAGGTTTAAACCCTTTCACGATTGGTGAAAGAAAAGGAAGTTACCATATTTAGATTTGATGACATTGTGCTCCAGGAAATGAGCTTTACAGAGATATGCTACAATATTTTGAAAAAATCTGAATTCATGAGTGGATCTCAAAACGTAATTTTTGCCTGCCATGCCTCGTCTTAAGGATGTAACGCTTGCCGTGGTGCTTAATTAACTTATTCTGAGTTTCTGACTTGAATATAAGTTTGGTTTTCTCGGCCCCCCTTTCACTTGGCCTGTGTCCCTCTTGCCCCCACAATGTCCTGTACACGCCACTGGCCTTGGGTGCCCATGACCCTGTCGCCGGTTGTCCTTCCTTGGACCACTTTTGGCAGGTAGGGCCTACTAAACACTGTACACCGGGAACACCCCACAAGACCCGCGGTTTTGGAGATGCTCTGACCCAGTTGTCTAGCCATCACAATTTGTCCCTTGTCAAAGTCGCTCAGATCCTTACGCTTACCAATTTATCCTGCTTCTAACACATCAACTTCGAAAACTGACTGTTCACTTACTGCTTAATATATCCCACCCCTTGACAGGTGCCATTGTAACAAGAGGATCAATATTCTTTACTTCACCTGTCAGTGGTTTTAATGTTATGGCTGATCAGTGTGTGTGTATAAGTACCATCATATATACTATATATATATATATATACAGTGCTGTGCAAAAGTATTTGCCCCCTTACAGATTTCTTCTGTTTTTGCTTCTTTGTCACACTTACATTTTTCAGATCATCAAACAAATATTTATATCAGACTGAGGGAATACAAAATGCAGTTTTTAAATGATGATTTCATTTATTAAGGGGAAAAAAGCTATCCAAACCAACCTGACCCTATGTGAAAAAGTAAATGCCCCCTAACCTAATAACTGGTTGTGCCACCCTTGGCGGCAACAACTGCAATCAAGCGTTTGCGATAACTGGCAATGAGTCTTTCACATCGCTTTGGAGGAATTTTGGCCCACTCTTCTTTGCAGAATTGTTTTAATCCAGCCACATTGGAGGGTTTTCGAGCATGAACGGCCTGTTTAAGGTCATGCCACAGCATCTCAATCGGATTTAAGTCCGGACTTTGACTAGGCCACTCCAAAACCTTCATTTTGGTTTTTTTGAGCCATTCAGAGGTGGACTTGCTGGTGTGCTTTGGATCATTGTCTTGCTGCATAACCCAAGTGCGCTTGAGCTTAAAGTCACGAACTGATGGCCGGACATTCTCCTTCAGGATTTTCTGGTAGAGAGCAGAATTCATGGTTCCATCAATTATGGAAAGTCGCCCAGGTTCTGAAGCAGCAAAGCAGCCCCAGACCATCACACTACCACCACCATGTTTGACTGTCGGTATGATGTTCTTTTCCTGAAATGCTGCGTTAGTTTTACGCCAGATGTAACGGGACGCACACCTTCCAAAAAGTTCCACTTTTGTCTCGTCAGTCCACAGAATATTTTCCCAAGTCTTGGGGATCATCAAAATGTTTTTTGGCAAATGTGAGACGGGCCTTTGATTTCTTTTTGGTCAGCAGTGGTTTTCGCCTTGGAACTCTCCCATGGATACCATGTTTGCCCAGTCTCTTTCTTATTGTTGAATCATGAACACTGACCTTAACTGAGGCAAGTGAGGCCTGCGGTGCTTTAGATGTTGTTCTGGGTTCTTTTGTGACCTCCTGGATGAGTCGATGCGCGCTTGGAGTAATTTTGGTAGGCCGGCCACTCCTGGGAAGGTTCACCACTGTTTCATGTTTTCTCCATTTGTGGATAATGGCTCTCACCGTGGTTCGCTGGAGTCCCAAAGCCTTAGAAATGGCTTTGTAACCCTTTCCAGACTGATAGATGTCAATGACTTTGTTTCCCATCTGTTCTTGAATTTCTTCAGATCGGGGCATGATGTGTTGCTTTTTGAGATCTTTTAGCCTACTTCATGTTGTCAGACAGGTTCTATTTAAGTGATTTCTTGATTCTACAGTTCTGACAGTGATCAGGCCTGGGTGTGGCTAGTGAAATTGAACTCAGCTTTCAAAAAAATATGGTTAATCACAGTTAATTCATGATTTAACAAGGGGGGCAATTACTTTTTCACATAGGGCCAGGTTGGTTTGGATAGCTTTTTTTCCTTAATAAATGAAATCATCATTTAAAAACAGCTTTTTGTATTGACTCAGGTTATCTTTGTCTGATATTAAAATTTGTTTGATGATCTGAAACATTTAAGTGTGACAAAAAAGCAAAAACAGAAGAAATCTGTAAGGGGGCAAATACTTTTGCACAGCACTGTATGATGGTACTTATTATAGAAAAAAAAAATTCACCTTTTCCAGTGCCTAAAAAGTAACAATTTGTTTAAGTTCAGCTTTTGTCTGGATAAATAAAGTCCTTTAATGTTTTATGTGCTCTGCCATGCCAGGGCATATTTCATCTTAATTTACCTACTTGTTGACACACAGAGCTTGTTAAAAGAGGACAATTTTCATTCTACCCTAGCCTTTGTAAAATGTTGAGGGTTAAAATATAAGCTATTGTACAAATTAGAAAAAAGGACTACAGATTTTTGGAGGAAAATAAAAGTTGAGTATTTTGTACAAATTAAATAAATCACTGGGTTGACCTAAACATGGCAGTGCACAACTATTTTTTATTAAAAATTAATTCTTAAAAAATTCATATAACTATTAGGTAGTAATGTGTAGCTTTAAATTGCATTTGAAATGTTACGTAAATATTTTCTACGTTCTGTTGATATGACATCTAGGCCATTTTCTGGAGGGTGAGCCCCAAAATGAATGTTTAACATCAATAGGAAACGTACAATTATTTAATTTGACATTTTATAATGGGAAAGATACTAATCTAACCACATAAATAATAAAAAGATTTGACCCAGGGACATAGGTCTTTCCATGAAAATGAGGAATCTAACTTCATCCTTGTTAGCCAACGTTTAGGCTTGGGCACAAAATAGTATTGGATCAGGGAGAACAAAGCAACATCTCAACTGTATTACCTGTTGTTGCATACCTAAAACAAGCTTTAACCCATAGGTAAGAATGTTTTGAATATTTCCAACATGTAATGAATCAGTAGTTTAAATATAAAAAACTTTATTTAATTTAAGTAAAGTAGCTTAACTTGGGAGCATTTTAATGAACTAAGTATGGGGGGTTAGGTGCTTATTATTGGCAAGGTACTGGTTTTATTGTAAATTCATGGAGAACTGTACAGGTATTGTAGCTTTTGTTATACTGGTCCTGGTTTTTTGTGAATGTGTTTGTAAGGATTAACTTATTTCCGTCTGCACCAAAAACCTTTATTTCTCAGAGCTTCTCTTCAGAAAGTAGAGATCCATATTAGATGTACACAGTAAATGAAAACTAGGGCACTGAAGTGAAAGTGTAAGACTGTACAGGCGACCTCTGTTCTACAAGGCAAGGAAAGATCCCAAACAAATAAACAATTAACTTTTTTTCTTCTTTAGCATAAAAAAGGATTCATGTGAAACAAGCATTTTTTGCATTTGGCTATTTCCTATCGCCTTTATCATAAAAGCTAAACAGGAACCAGAACTAAAACTATTTAATCAATTATTATATAACTCTTTGTAACGGAATTTGCAGATGAAACAGAAACCTGAACACAGTTATTTTAAGAGAATTTAAGTCAAAACGGTCCTTCTATAAAGTGTACAATTCAGTTGATTCTAATAAAATACTCTCCAAATCCATATACATTTTATATATTTATCTTTTTGGGCTATATGGATCAAAACATTTGTATTTAAATCATAAAGAGAATAGATTGGAAAGGAGAAAGAAATAAAACTTACGAAGCTACAAATGGTTGTCCTCCATCCCTGTACACAGAGACAGATAGAGGGGTAAAGAAGCACATAGAGAGAAAAGAGGGAGGAGGGGACTGGCCAAGCTATACAGCGCAGTGTAACACCCACTTTAGATCATTAGACACGTAAAGTCGTGATCAAGGCACAGGGATCTTCTAAAAGTTATCTTCTCAATAAAGTTGTACAAAATAATACATTTTACAGTCTGTACAAGAATAATAGTCCAGCAGTAAAATAAAGACAAACATACAGAGCCAGGTCTGAAGGTGGTGGAATAAAGGAGAGGGGAGAAGGTGGGTAATTAGTGTGACTACATAAGTCCCATTCGGTTTTGTTTTCTTCCACTTGGAACTTCAGAATGTCCATTTTTTTCTAAAAACATTGCAAGTAAAGTATAGCAGGGGAGATCTGTGGTGAGCAAAACAGAATGAGGAGATCAAACGGGACTGAGAGTGTGAGCAAAGAGAGCTGGTAAGTTAGAGCAATCAAGAAAGATGGGTAAACGGAAGAATCGCAGAATAAGAGAGCGAGAGAGCGCGCGCACAGGGCACAATGGCACAACAGTCTACACAGGCAAAAACAACTGTGGAGACAATATAACATGGTGATTGATGACTGGATGAGTTCTCTTTTAACTTATATGGTACTGTTGACGTCAGTTTTGCACTCTATCAGTTCCATAAAAGTTGCTCATTTTATTTCCACCCTTCCTTTTGCTGTACCAACAAGGTAAAGGCAGGTTACAAACAACCCTGGAGAGAAGCAGGAGCAACTATTGTTGTCGCCATCTAGTGTCCAAAGTCCACCAAAATATTTTTTTTTAAAAGAAATCACAGATAATGTTTTGTTCTGTTCCGCACCCAAAAACCCTACATGCTCACAGTGCACCTCTGGTCCATTGTCAATCATGTACCACTGCTCCTTGGGTCTTGGCTGTGGAGTCAGTCGATCATCAAAGCACTATGCCCTCCAAAGCTAGCCAAATAATAAGGCAGTCAATTGGTGGCTGCCCCTGCAGGCAAATCAGTAGAACTCTAAACTCAGTGGCCTAATTGGCCAAGGCAGGACCAATAGCCTTTGCAGTCTTCTAAAAGTTGGTTTCTGTGTGCTCCTTTGTTTTGTTTCTGCAAGCAGGTATTCTATCTGAGGGGAGAGCAGGTGGTTGTTATTTGTGGGTGTGTGTGTGTGCGTGATAGTGAAATAAGTGGGACACAGCAAAATATTTTTTGTGATGTCCATTTGTATGCATGTTGTCAATTCAAGTCCATTGAACAGTGCATCTGAGCAGAGGGGTTCCACAGCTCTAGATCTGCCCTGTAATCTGTTATCATAATTCTGAACAGTATTTTTAGGGGCTAGCTCTGTATCTCTATACTTTTTAACTGTAACTCTGTTGGTTGCCATCTACTTCCCCTCCGCATGCATGCACACGCACACGCACACACGCACACACACAGGTCAGAGAGCGGTTCACAGGTTTATAGAGGGGTTGGAGTGTGGTGGACAGCTTTGTCAGGTCAGAAGAAACTGGAGGTGAAGAATATGGTGTTGGTATGTGTGTATTTGACTGTGTGAGTACTTGTATATACGTGTATATGTGTGTGAAAGGGGGTGAGCTCAGAGTCAGCATTTTTCGGACCCCCTTCTATCACAAGAGCTCGTACTGCCGCAGGTGCATCCTCTGGATGATGTCTCGACAGTCGTTGAAGACACGCCGGATGTTTTCTGTGTCGACAGCACAGGTAAAGTGAGGGTAACAGTAGTGCCTTCCATCACCACTTGCTGTGCTAATCCTCTGGAGCAGATAAGAGAATACAGAGACAAACAAAGGTAAATTTCTGCTACTACGTAACTACGTAATATATAATTCAATCAGAATGGTCGAAAACAAAGACTTTTAATGTTTTAATAGACTACATTCAATGCAAGGGTTTTCTAAACCTACCAAGAACTCATCTCTAATGAAGTACTTTGCTCTTGTGACACGTGGATCCTCCCCTGGCTCTGGTGTTGCTGGAAGAAAATAATTAGAACACAAGTTGCTCCCTATGGTGACTTCAAAAAATTATTGTGTGCAAAATGCAGCACACAAATACGGTTTCTCACCATCATCTGGAGTGGTATAACGAGCAAACTCAGGAAAGTATTCTTCTATTTTTGACTTCCCTGCTAGCACCTTTTCTGCAAGCAGGTCCTGTTTGTTGAGAAAAAGGATGACAGAAATGGTCCGCAGCCATCTGAGGAAATGAAGGACAAGACTCAATATCCAAACACATGAACACAAGTGTATGTTTCAGGGAAAGTGAGTAAATTCTGAGACTCATAGTTCATTAAAATTATAAGTTTATCTATAGATTGCAAGTTGCTAACTTGTTTGAAGACCCGATTAAGCCAAAACATTAGCAACGACTGGTGTATCTCTGCAATATGGTCAAAGTGGCTCCAAGGTCAGCCCGCTTAACCATTAAAAAACAGTGCTTTAACCCTGGTTCTATGCATTACTCTAACAATCAGATGGAATTTCAATAGCTCTGATTAGGGATGTGTACGTTTATGAAAAATTTAAATCGCTTTCCTTAAGAAATTTCCAGCGTTTATTTTATACGCTGGATACAACTCTGAATGAATGAAGCGCTCATCGGTAATAATGCGCACATAGAAATCAAACCAAACAATAGTAAATGCAGTTAAGTCTTGGATGTAGTTACGATATTATTAAACTATGTTTTGTGACTTAACATAGTCCTAGCTTTCTCTTGTTTTGTAAATACGGTTGGGTGTTAGAATGAATAGAAGATATCGCATTGCATAAAACAAATACTGGGCTTTGCTGCGTGATTGTTCAAGCATTCCCCGGTATGTTTCATCCAATACTGTCCAGGAACTTTGGAAACGTGACGATTTTGGAATTTAACTCACAAGACGTTTTTTTTTTTTTAAGACGCTTGTGCTATGTTAATAATACAAATATTTAGTAAGACTAAGCAGGAATATTTCTCATAATTGTTTAGGCTACAGCTTGTGATCATTTGTATTATTTTGCTGAACAAATGATAAGTGTTTTTACGTTGAGATTTTTCTAAACGTATGACTTCAACTTCGTACACGTGTACACAGGCACATGTTCACATCTAGTTTTCATTAGATAACACGAAAAACATATATTTTCAGAAGTGTTGTTTGTTTAACTGTGTTTAAGTGTTTGTCATAAAAAATTTAAAAAAAATAGTTGGAACACTGTCTGTAGTACTGCATGTCAAATTGGATTAGGTTCAAGAAATTTGATTTATTTATGGTATCAAATTTGTTTGTAACACTGTTAATTAGCTGACCACACTGAGTGACATGAAGTTAAAATACTTTATTAATGTTGGAATGGCTAATAAGGGAATTGCCTCTACTAAAGGTCCCTGAATTTCAAATGTATAAATATTACTAAACATTATAATGCATATTTATATTTAGGGGGCGATCCACAGTGAAAAAGGTCACACTGTGTCTGTGGACTAAGAAAAAGGAGGTAGCAAACCTACTACTACAATTGAGATTTGCTGCAGAAGGTTCCTGAACTCCAAAAACATTTTACCATTTGAAACATTCCGTATCACAGTTATTAATCATAAGTAATGAAAACTGAACATAAATTACTCTAGCATAAAAAATAAAGATTTTTTTTATAATAGATAGTACTGAGCATTTGATTCCAGTTTTGTAATCTGATGGCCACCCCAGTCTATATTAAGCTTGTATGGTTACCAACTAACCACCATTCATTTCATTTTCATTGGGTCAAATGGCCAACAAGACAAAAGAGCTGTAACTGTGATGCAGCACAAGAATTTACAAAGTTCCCCAAAGCATAAGTAGTATCACAATTTTGAGTGGAAGTCACTTTTATGGGAGTAATACCACATTCTGTAAAATAGTTTGCTTACAGCAGGCAAACTAAAACTGACACAGCACAAGGACTGGATCTGGTAGCGTTAATTTGAACACAGACACAAAAATCTCTAGCTCAGAAAAGTGAATCAGCAACAGCAGAGAGCTACTAGAGTTCCTGATGTCACTTTCCATTTTCATTGCAACTACCATCAATGTGCCTGTGAGCAGCGCACTTGAAGTGCCCCAGGGGGGGGGGGCATAAGTGGCTATTTGTAGATGTAAAGACAGTTCCTAACAACAAGACGTGTTTCTAAACTAATAACTAAAAATCTAATACTGTAATTTAGTTTGTTGATTTTGTGACTTTCAGAGACACTACCTGTGTTTTTGTGTGTGTGCGCGTGTCTGTACATGTGGATCCTTCACCTGTTGTTCCAGATGTTTTTGAACAGGTTGAGAGCCTCCTGTAACCGATTCGTTTGATTGTCTTCTCGGATCACCATATTGTAGCTGCTACTTGCCACCACAAAGATAATGGCTGTTACATCTGAGGAACATAAGAGTTTGTGTCTAAAACATGGCATTGTTTGTTTAATATTTAATTATATTGTTGAAACCAGACTGGAATCTAATTGGGAGGGTCCAGTAAAAGCCCAATGAGATTTAGAAAGTTTGTAATTTAACGGAAAGAGGTTGACACGTTACCGTTAAAACACTGGATCCATTTCCGACGTTCGTCCCTTTGTCCCCCAACATCAAACATGCTGTTTTAAAGTAAAAAGGTGAAAAACATTTGACTGAAAAGAAAACCAAATCTTCCACTGCAAGAAGGGTAAAATTATGACCCTAAAAAAAATTTATGTGTAAAATCTAACAGTTATGGTGATTAATAGAGTACTCACTGGAAATTTACTTTGTCAACCTGGAACCTAGTTTCAAAAATTCCCGAAGTGAGAACTCTGCATCTCAGCAGATCCTGAAATTGGATGGATATTTACAGTGATACAAAAACATGTTGTACTAATGACAATAAAGAATGAGCAAGCATTATACTATACTGGGGAAATTAACCAAGGAGGTCCTCATTAGGACCAACAACAGTAAATTACCTGATCAGTTGGAGTGTAGTCATTCTGTTTAACAATGTCAATCTTGTCCAGAAAGCTGAGGAGAAAAGAGTAAAGAAAATCAAAATGAAAACCTGGTAAATAATTTATCCAGGTATTTTGTCCATTGGTAGTAAAAAGGCAGTTTTCAGGCTCACACCTTGAACCAAAACACATAAAGAATAGAGGCTAAGTTAAGACAGGACATTAAGTACGCGCTAGTTTGGTTGACTCAGTCATCTGAATCACACAGTTTAAATCACATCAGCAGTTACACCCAATCTATACACTTTGTGCCCGTAGATGTACGTGGTTCAGTTGGGATGAGCATACACTGTTGTTTAAACACCCATTATCAGCCCAGCCTCCACCTGCTTTGGCTCTGCTAGTGTGTATCTATCAGGGGATTGAAGGCCTGGTTTATAAATAGTTAGGCACTATGTGATTCGGACTGAATAGTAATTTAAGAAACCCTCTTGTAGAGAGATTATGCATTGTTATGATTACTATTTTACTCTCTAGTTAAGTTGATATTTGCACAGGCTCCACAATAGTAAAGATGCAAGGGGAGATACAAGCACCGACCAAGGGACAGACCTGGTGCAGTTACAAAACAAAGCTGTGTTACTTAAACAGGCATAATTTGACAAATTCCATTTGTCTAGAATATCTTATTAAAAAAAAAAAAAACTGATCTAAAAACCTTAAAAGATTGGGATGTCAGGAAGTAAAGGAAAGATTAAGTAAGATAGTATTGTAATGATCCCGAGGGAAATATATGTGCAACAGTTGCGTAATATCATAGCATGAGATAGAGAGATAAATATATATACAGTATCAAACGAGATAGCAACTACAATATCAATAGTAAATCTGTGCAGTGATCAGGTAGAAAGACCTGTACAAAGTGTGTTCCCCAATGCTGATAATGTCCTTAAAAGGTGTCTGGTATACTTATAACTATAGTTTACAAGCTTGAAAAAAGAGTTTACTCTTACGTTAGAAAATGGTTGAGGATGCTACAAAGCCTTCGTAGTCTAGCCCTTTGTGGCACAGAGCTCTGAATTTCCTGCCTACCGGACTCACAAGTAAAATTAAGTGCACTTAGGCTAGACCAGAAATGATAGTTACAGGCATGAGACAGTGCAGTAAGAAATGCAGCACTCACATTAACAACTGGATGGAAATGGAATCCAAAAAAAGCAGTTAACAAACCGCCCACTGGATTGGAGGGTGTTAATCTGCAAATCAATTTTGCTTGAGGGAAAGCAGGGGTAGAAGGATCCCAGGACAACAGAAATGGCAAATTGAGATAAGTTTAAGATTGGAAAACGTTAGAAAAAGTTGGTAAACAACTGAGAATCCCATCTGGAGTTGGAACAACACATTAAAAAAAGATATATACAGGGATATTTGTATTCTGTAGAATCCATAAAAAAAAATTTGATTCAACAAACTAGAAGCTGAGACTGAGCAGCAAGGCTGGAGAACCTAGGTGCGTCCAGTGAAATTCTGACGGAAGTAGGAATCTGAATCAGCGATGTGCACCAGACCATAAAAGCCATGTCAGACATAGTTAAAATACTTTATCAGTCTATATAAGAAAATAATACCTCTGGACCAAAAATAGGTTTAAGGGTTAAGAGGTTCTCGCTTTAGAGTATTCTGTTATAGATATTTAAACACCATGTCGTTTGATTTGAAATGTGACACTGTAAATAAATATTATAACATATTATAATATTATATAATATTATAATAACCCTAACTTAGCTCAGTATTTTTTGAAGAAATTGATGCATTGAAAACTGATTTTAGTAAACCGATTTATTTCCTGTGCAGACACACTTGATTCTGCAAACCACTGAATAGGCGCTACGTCACTTCTGTTTACCCTCTCTGAAGTTGCTATGCACGTAAAGAAAAAAGCTATACACGGTATGTTTCCCTTCTGAAGAGCAGAGACGTCGTCAGGGGGTTTGAGCTTCGTGCTACACATATCTAGAGGAAAAAACACTTTTTAAATTAAAACCTCCATTTGTTGGGTAGTTAGATGTGCATTTCATTTTCTACAACAAAAATATTTGGATGACATTAGTTACAAGAACACAAGCGCTTACTTAGAACACAGAGGAGAGAGAGGAATTTCATGTCAATGATGGACTAGGAATCTGACACAGATGGGTGAAATGCGACATGAGCAGCTCCAGGTGAGAGACATGGCTGTGAGGAGACAAACTGCACAGTCTGGGAGGGATAAATGGACTAGAAATGGAGGACAAGCGCTTGGGTACAAACGGACATGCACATACCTTGCTACAGCAGAAAGTCGGCATGCACAAACATACCAAAAAGACCCCATGTCTCACGCAAATGAAAGACAAATAAGTAACAGAGGGAGGAGAGTGGAAGAGTGAAAATGCAATAATAGAGGTACATTAAGGGAACAGGACAATAGTGGAGAGAGACCGCTAGTTCGACAGACAGTACAATGTAAGGGGATGTAAGAGACGAGTGTGTGCCAGAATGAAGGAAGAAGGTGAAGAAAGGAAGGAAAGATGAGCACACGAGAGAGTAGTGTCTGACATTACAGAGCAGATTCAAAAATAGCTCCCTAGCGCCCTGGCCTCCAGCACAGTTACCATGGAGACCAAACCACAGGCACTAAAAATAGAATATCAGCTCCAAATCTTGTGTGGTGGAGTAGAGCCAGGGAGAAAGAAAGAGAGAGAGGGTGGGTGGTGGGTGGGGTGGGGGGCGTAGAGGTATAGAGGGGGAGCAAAACATTTTAAACAAACTTGTGTTTGTGTGAGTACTACAGCAGGAGAGGGGGGGGGGGTGGACTATAGAATGAAACAGAGATAGAGAGAGAAGTGTGTGAGAGGGAGAAAGTGTGTGAACAAAGCAAAATGGACAGTACCATGTCTACACGGACTGTACCATGGGGCAGGGGGGTTCTCTTTCACCATCAAAATGTGGCGTAAGGCAAACTTATGACTCAGACAATTTTGTTTGTAAACACAAACTAACTCAAGTGCAATAACATCAGTTCCATCAATGAAGTTGTAATCTGTAGTACAGCCACTTTGGTTTACCGGTGAATATTTCCCCACCTCAATGAATTCTTCCCACACATTTATTCTTTCATTTCTCTTTATTTCTCTTGATGACAAGATGACTAATGTTAAGCTGCCATTTCACATATCTATACAGCAGCACAGATCATTTTTAGGAGGACCATAATATGGCTCACATAAAGGACAAAAGGTGAACAATAAGGGGGACATGACAAATTATGAGAAAACTAAGACACATCTGAATGACTTTGGCTTGAGAGAAGAGAGAGAGAGAGAGAGGGAGAGAGAGGGAGAGGGAGAGGGAGAGCATAAATTAAATAAAGTGAATAGCAAGCAGAAGAACCCAGAAAGAGGGAGTAAGAATTAATGAGAAGTGGCAAGGTAGATAGATTGATGCCAGGACAAAGCTTGTCACAGCATGTTGTCCATTTAACCCACTCTGCAGGATGGCCATAACAGAGTTAACAAACCCATTTAGTAAACTGGTCATCTCTGAACTGTGATATTCAGATCAGCTCAGCAGCCTGCTATAGACTTCATTCTCAGATTATAGTTGCATACTTGTTCATGCTGGTACCAAAGAATAATTTAACATTGAAAAAGTTTGGATGATAAACATCTGTGCCCAAATCATTTCAAGGCTGTAAGTTCATTATAACTAACCAAGTTTAGATACCAATGTGTGTTTCAGGTTTAATTAGAAATGTTTGTGTCAGAGTATCACATTTACAGAGATATTTAATACTTCAATTGAACTTGAAGTGGTGAGCTTTAAGTTCAGTTTAATGGTTTAGCTTATGAAAATACAAAATGCATGTTATCCAACCCTATTCCCTAGAACGTTTCTAGTAGAAACTAATGTAAACGTCTTCCTGTCCTGAAGACCTCACAATTTACACTTTGGGTCAAGACCCTGTTCCCAAGGGCTGTTTTGGTCAGCAGGCCAGTGGCTTCAGAGAAACATTATTACACCATTTTCTGATTTGTGTAACGTAGCCCCTTTTGCCAGCATAGTATTGTCTACACATGTTTTTACATTTTAATGTGGAGAAGACGAACAGTGTCAAGCTGGGTTTTACATGCTGCTGCAATATCAGCGGTATTAATTCAGTCTTTACCCACTAACAGCCTCAAAACCATGTTTTGTCAATGAAAGATAATAGGAGCAAAGTAACCACACCTAATTCTCAACCAGGCCAGCAAAACCCGGACTTAATAGTTTGGAATTCTCCCTGAGCGCATAAGTGGCTAAAAATGTAAGTATCATCATCCTGTACAGAATCAAATACATTTGAACTTGCGGTGCACATTTTAAAGCCCCTTTCCAATTCAAGTACTGATCAAGCTCTGTGCTATCAAAATTGGTGTTATATAATTGATTCATTCTTTGCTAAATGCGTGTTGAGTTGGCTTCACTCTCACACGTTTTAAAAAGGACCGGCTGTCACCAGCTAGCTAACTAGTCCCCAGATAGACATTGGGAGTAGTGACAGCAGTGTTAGTGTTTTGCAAGACGTTTTACTGTGTAACCACGCAATAAGCAGACTTCACCTGCTTTAGTCTAATTGATTCAACACGAAAGAAGGGTCAAGAAAACCCTTTTAATTCTTTCTCAATCCAAAACCGCACACACAACTTGACGTCTTCTTGTGATTAGGATAAGGACTTGTGCAGCTGATAGGAAGACATTGCCATAAATTCCATGCATTTGGCATAGCCTTTGCAAGCATTGAATGCTCACTGGTAAAGAAAGCTGCTTCCACTGAACTGCAGCACATGAGTATTCTCTTGTGAAACACACAAACAAGAAACTCAGACTCCACAACTTGTGCCTTACTTGTTAGTTTGTATAGCCACCATGCATCAAAGCTCAGCTACTGTAGATATGATCTCTTGGGCAACCTGCAAGTCATTCAATGCCTATAAGTAGCTTGTGGTCCATAGTTGGCTAACTCTGCAGTACGCATGCCTTTGGGTGAGGAATACTTACTACTGTGCACAGTCGATGAGCTGGTACTCGTTGGACCTCTCATAACACGCCTGAACACCCTCGTCCTGCCAAAGCATATTTGCATGGTCATAGAACTCCTATGAGAGAATGCAAGAAAGGGTGGAAGTTAGTAGGAGGATACAGGGGTATATGGAAAGGATGTGGAGAGAAAGGGAGAAAATGTGTGACTAAAGTGTAAGATAATGGTTTTCACTCCAAACATTAGTTCAAACTCCATAGCAGAATAATATACCCTTTAAAACTAGTCCCTTTTGAAAAGTATTTAGAGCATCTTTGATTACTCCATCTTTTGGTGTAACTACCAGAGATGTGCATTGTGCCTCAAAAGGTATATACTGTCTAAATGGAGTAAGTATTTGACAGCAGATAATCTTCCTAAGAGTGGATGTCCCACAAAACCTACTTCAAAACCAAGGGGTCCCCTTTTCAACAACTTATAAAGAAACGTAAAAAGAGAACCTCAGGGAGGCCCCTGCAAGCCTAACTCGTCCGGCCTAACGTTATTGTTCATGATTCCACAGTTAGAACACTTGAATGTAACAAATGCAGAGATTAAACAGGGAGCAAATATTATTTTCATGGTCCCACATGTACATACTTTCTTTCCTACTATATATCATGTTAAACGAGAAGTAGCCCCCTGGCTTGTGGCTAAGGTGGTATGGACATATCTAAACAAACTGTTATTTGATCATTGTCCTTGATTGCAGCTATAACAACTGCATCAGCACTGAGCTTTTGTGTATCTTTTACAGAGTTAAAAGACTACCAAGATACAATTTTAGATTAAACTTCTATGTATTCCATTAGTTTCAATAAACCAGGGAGGTTCATGACCAAAGCCACCTAGTTGCACCAATCAATCTGTCAAAGAACCTGATATTTGACTTTATTAAATCAAACTTAAACTTTATTAGTCATTTATAAGAGTAAATAGTTTGGCAGACAATAAGAGAACTGAGGAATTTTGGGCAATACTGTTTGAGTGATATTTAGCTACATGGACTTAATAAACAAAAAAAACACGCAACTATCCTGCAGCTGAATGTAACTATGCATTGATTAAATAGTTTGCTAAATTATAAAAACAGTTGATGTAATCAACCCATTTTTATTGGCATATTGTATTTAATAAATTTGTATTATTCAAATTAATTCACACGAGATATATATATATATATATATATATATATATATATATATATATTATTATTATTATTATTATTATATAATAAGGTAAGTTCTGGAAAAATGGATGCATAATAGGTGGCTGTGGCAGTTTAAAAAAACTGAAAGTCAATTCCCACTGTGAGGTATTTAAGGCCTTAATTAATAAACAGCCAAGTAACACTAGTGGTACTCCCAGGTGTGGTTGCTATCTCCCTAGACCTTGTCAATTAGTTACTTGCAATCTCCGAAGAGAAATGTGAAGAAAAGTCGAACAAGGTAATTACTGAATCCCAAGCTACACAGTTCCAATGTCAGGGGGTTAGCACGTGTATCTAATCAATGTGTTGGCTCAAAGTTCTCATACTTACAGATGGAAACTCAAAATCCTTCTGACTGACTAGGTTAAGGACGTACTCGATCCGGTACTGGTTCTGTGGACAGGCAAGTTGGACTGGCGGCGTAAGCGTACTCATAGCTGTAACTATGGTCTGGTATATAAAGACAGAAACAACATCTTACAAAAAATCAGCATACCATGGCACATTCGAATCCTATATCCACTGTATAATGAAAACAAATACACACAAAAAAATGAAAAAGGTGGAAAATAAGGTATTCTAAATATTTGCACAGGGAAAGGTTTAACGGAAATGTTTGATTGAACGCAACGGAGTTCTGTTGGTTTTGAAATGGTCTTTTTTTTATTCTTATTACAGTAGATTGTTCCACTAGTCAATAATGAAAATTAAACCCAAACACAAACCTCAATAGCTTCTTTTATGTTATTTTTGATGTCATGAATTTTCTGTTTTTTCTCTCTGAAAAAAAAGAAACAGGTTTCAAATAAATATATAACAATGTATAATGGAAGGACACTCACAAAACTAAGTGCATTTTAAAGGAATTGGTGATATGTATCGCACTCAAGCCATTTTCAATCTTCTGTATTTCCTGAAAAGCACTTGTGCATTCATATAGCTTAGCATGATTGAAACATACCAGCATTGTTCACCATTAATCTTGCCTAATGGGGACAAAGATATGTATGATATTATGAATTAACGAGGGCAAGGTTACTTTTTTTAAAAGATCACAACTGTAACCAAAACACACGGTTCAAATGTTTACAGCAGGAAAATACATATCTTACTTGTGAACAAGAAGAGAGTATCAGTCTTAGCTTTTAGTTTTGTCCTGGTAATTTTACAGAAAAGTGAAAGTATGTTTCGAACATGTTCATATATACATTCAAGCCTGACCATGTGATTATGAACGTATTTATTCTTAAGCAGTCAACAAACAATGCATCCATAAAACATGGCCTTTCTAATATTCTTAGTGTAGACTTGTAATTGTAACTCAATAAAACCGCAAAAATCACAGAAAGCTTTCAAGGAAGTATGTGTGTGAGAAAGAAGCTCTTATAAAAAAGATAGAAAGAGATTAAAAAAATAAGAGAACAGACCTCCCAGACATGAACTCGTGTGAACTGGTATGTGCTTATCAAGCCTCAGAGGAACCTAGATCTACAATCGCAGGCAAATGCAATACTTCATGTCAACATTAGGCAAATGGACAGCAACATTTTAAAATGTTAATACTAATCAACAGGACGTTAAGCCTGATATAATGTACCTCACTTTAAAGTGTTCTTCTAACACATTTGTAGAGCGTACACACATGCACTTGTGCCGTGGAATCACAAGATGTGTCACAAGTTCCTGTGTGCCTTAGGATGTGATTTGATAGGATATATCTGGGAGGTCACAATGAGGTACCTGAATAGTTATCCTCGAAACACACCAACACGCATACACGAAAGACCAATGAAGCGGATGCATTTACGGAATATAGGAATATACAGTTAGGCCCAAAAATATTTGGACAGTGACACAATCTTCATGATTTGGGCTCTGCATTCCACCACATTGGATTTGAAATGAAACAACTACAACGGAATTGAAGTGCAGACTTTAAGGTTTAATTCAAGGGGTTGAACAAAAATATATGATTAAACATGTAGGAATTGTAGCTATTTTTATACAAACGCTCCTCATTTCAGGGGCTCAAAAGTAATTGGACAAATAAACATAACCCCAAGTAAAATGTTACTTTTCAATATTTTGTTGAGAATCCTTTACAGGCAATGACTGCCTGAAGTCTGGAACCCATGGACATCACCAAACGCTGGGTTTCCTCCTTTGTGATGCTTTGCCAGGCCTTTACTGCAGCGGTCTTCAGTTGTTGCTTGTTTGTGGGTCTTTCTGCCTTAAGTTTTGTCTTGAGCAAGTGAAATGCATGCTCGATTGGGTTGAGATCTGGTGATTGATTCGGCCATTGCAGAATATTCCACTTCTTTGCTTTAAAAAACTCCTGGGTTGCTTTTGCAGTATGTTTTGGGTCATTGTCCATCTGTACTGTGAAGCGCCGTCCAATCAACTTTGCTGCATTTGGCTGAATCTGAGCAGAAAGTATATCCCTATACACTTCAGAATTCATCCGGCTGCTTCTGTCTTTTGTCACATCATCAATAAACACAAGTGACCCAGTGCCATTGGAAGCCATGCATGCCCATGCCATCACACTGCCTCCACCATGTTTTACAGAAGATGTGGTGTGCTTTGGATCATGAGCTGTTCCAATTCTCCTTCAAACTTTCTTCTTCCCATCATTCTGGTACAGGTTGATCTTAGTCTAATCTGTCCAAAGAATGCTGTTCCAGAACTGGGTTGGCTTCTTCAGGTGTTTTTTGGCAAAGTCAATTCTGGCCTTTCTATTTTTGAGGCTGATTAATGGTTTGCACCTTGTGGTGAATCCTTTGTATTTACTCTCATGAAGTCTTCTCTTTATGGTAGACTTAGATACTGATACACCTACTTCCTGGAGAGTGTTCTTCACTTGAGTGGATGTTGTGAAGGGGTTTTTCTTCACCATGGAAAGGATTCTGCGATCATCCACCACTGTTGTCTTCCGTGGACGTCCAGGCCTTTTTGAGTTCCCAAGTTCACCAGTGCACTCTTTTTTTCTCAGAATGTACCAAACTGTTGATTTGGCCACTCCTAACATTTCTGCTATCTCTCTGATGGATTTCTTCTTTTTTTTCAGCCTCAGGATGGTCTGTTTCACCTCCATTGAGAGCTCCTTTGACCGCATGTTGTGTGTTCACAGCAACAGCTTCCAAATGCAAACGCCACACCTGGAATCAACTCCAGACCTTTTAACTGCTTAATTGATGACAGGTTAATGAGGGAAGAGCCCATGCAGCGTTGTTATTTTTTTTTGCAGCCTTCTGAGTCAATTGTCCAATTACTTTTGGTCCCTTGAAAAAGAGGCGGCTACGTATTAAAGAGCTGTAATTCCTAAACCCTTGCTCCAATTTGGATGTGAATACTCTCAAATTACAGCTGAGAGTCTGCACTTTAAGCCCATATTGATTATATAATTGTATCCTGAATATGTTTTCGTAAACAGCTAAAATAACAAAACTTGTGTCACTGTCCAAATATTTTTGGGCCTAACTGTATAATGACGCAATAATGTACAGTATTTTAGATTTATTTTACATTTTGTGTAACTGCCGTCATACAGTAACTAACCGAATCTTAGAATCATAGAATGAGGAAAAAAAGCAAAAATAGTCCACCCAAATGTGGAGCATTCAGTCTTAAGGACATTATTTCTCTTGTGAGTCTTATTTTATTTTGGTATTTCTCTCATCTACTCTGCCACAACGACCTTCTAAACATAATAAAACATTTGAGAAAATTTGTCAAATCTTTTTCATTTGTGCTGTGGTGTTCTTTGTTTAGCAGTTAAGACAAATGCAGTAATAAAAAATATTTAATTGACCAATCATATAATGCAATTGATAGAGGCACACACTGAAACTACTGGTGCTGAATACACATATTTGGAACTTCTCAACACCTGTGGAGTCGCAAATGTAAGGTTCAAAGCCAACAAATTGTGTATGTACAAAGAAAATTATTAAAGTAGCATTTCTCTAAACCTTTCCACATACAGATTGGATAATAGTACAGACAGCATACTGCTCCAGCAGAGCTCCATGCCAACAGCTTATTTGAAATGCTTGAAGCCAATAGACTTGGATAAGATCATTGAAAAATATAATGCTATGCTACACCATTTATGCCGTCTTGTGCAAACCTGTTAGAAATTAGCTCTGTTTATATTGGACCAACTAACCTGAAAATGAACTCCTTCTGGATCAGGCAAGTTAATGTCCTGCAAAGTTTATGAATATATCAGGTCTACAATGTTTAAACTGCACTAAAATGTATATATATTCTTTCTTTTTTCTAGAATTCTCTTTGACTAACAGCAGTTCAAGTTTCTTATGTTATGCATGTTCTGTCGCTATGACCCTAACTATACTTTAAGCTAAATGTTTGCTATGTAGAGGTGTACGTTTTAGCTGTCCTGCTTAGAGTTAGCACACTTACATAGGGTGCTGCTCCGCTGCAGGCTTGTGTTGTTCTCAGCTTATGCTAGCAGCAACAATGACTGGAAGAGTTTTAGGGGTTTTGTTGCTGCCAGCTGTAGTAACTGCTCTTTTGGACGACACATTCTACAATGTCAAACTGTAAGTTGTTATGGTCTATCCTGGTCGAATTATTTGTTTTGCTTGCCCTCTAACTCAAGTCTTTATGAGGGGAGGATAGCAGCTGGATTGAAGGAGATTACATTTAGATTGAAAAAAATGTGTATGGAGGCGATGTGAATCACTTCAACAGCAGTGCTGCGCTACTGTTGAACGCATTACACGGGAAACAGATTGTGAAAGTGAATCTTAAAGCGAAGTTTATAACCAACAGTATTCTAATAATTGAGACATAAATTCTCTTTGGAATGGGCCACACTAAACGTTACAATTGGGTGTTGGCTCTATGCGGCCCAATCAGAATACTCTGTCAGTTATGATGAACAGAATTGTCCAACTTAATTCGAAGTATTTAAAGGAAACTGTCAATAAGCACTGTAGCAACTGTAAATAGGAAAGAGATGGAGATATCTAATTTGTTAGAGTCAGAAGCAGCCACAGGCAGAGCAGGATGGGGTACCACAGAAGAGAACAGGGTGAGCATAGGCTTACTTTATATATTTGGGGGCTGCTTATTGATGATTGATTGATCTAATGTAAAATTATCAAAAATCCATTTCGTAGTCTAACTTCGAAACACCAAAGCACTGGGTTTTACCCCAAATGTTCCAAAAGTCATAAGTGGTGCACAAATACAGCAGATGGGATGCTGTGTTTGATGTTTCAAAAACACAACATATATTCAAAACATATGCTTTTCTTTCAACATCATATGCTGCAGAGTTGCCATTGACCCCCTCTCAACTACAAGGATTTAGTCACAACATTCCAAACAAAAAAAGAAAAGAAAGGGAAGGTGCAGCCAAAGTGGTTTTCAGATATGTAAGGGCGCTTTCACACTTGGCTCGTTCTAAGCTGTAGTTCCGGAACCTGGAGCGTTTCCTGAAA
This sequence comes from Galaxias olidus, assembly GCA_026901105.3. Classification (NCBI taxonomy): domain Eukaryota; kingdom Metazoa; phylum Chordata; class Actinopteri; order Galaxiiformes; family Galaxiidae; genus Galaxias; species Galaxias olidus. The sequence continues at coordinate 88,919 of JAPMUY010002412.1, read as the reverse complement.
AGATTGGTTAGTTTGGGCATATGTGAACACAGCAATCGGACTCAGGTGTGGAACAAAACAAACGATCCGAGACCGCCTACAGAGGGTGGTCTCGGTGTGCTTTCAATCGAACCCTGGAGTGATTAGTTTGTAGTGTGAATGCAATCGATCCAACAAACCGCTTCAGCGCCTACATTGCTAAGCGAACCACTGCCTTGTTACACTCAGCGATAGGATACAGTTATTAATCTTATAGCGATGTGTCAAAGTTGCTGTAATATGGCTTAAATAGCAATATAGCCTAAATAATAATAATGAGTCGTGGATCAACGTGGAGCAGCGATGAGATACAATGCCTCATTGATATTTGGGCAGAAGAGCAGATCTGTGAAATGCTAGAAAACACACACAAACACAGTGAAGTGTACAAACAGTTTAGCGATCGCCCGAAGGAGAGGGGCTTTCATCGTTCTGTGGAACAGTGTCGTGCTAAAGGCAAAAAACTTTGCCAACAATACTTGAAAGTACGGGATAGTCTAGGCAAATTCAAGAAAAAAAAAGGTTAAACGCAAACTGGCCCTACAGTTTGCTTGCACGTAGCATTTGTTTACAATCTTTGTTCCGCAACAAACGTTGCAGTGTGAACACAATTCAAACCAGGGGGCAAGTGCAACATTGTATCATATTTGTCCCTGAATCGGAACAAAGCAAACGAACTACAAGTGTGAAAGCGCCCTAAAACAGAATTGTTAGGTTTTTCAAATATTCCTTTTGCGTTATTGGCATCATGGTGTATTAAACTTAAAACTGCAAAACTATAATGCAATAAATATTGGAGGAAATAAATGGTAAGGGTAAGGTAGTTGTGTACGTTAAAAAGTCCTAAAAAAAACATGGTCAGAAAGTGTTGTCTCTATTTTAGAAACCTTGTCATAATTATTGGCACAAACAACATTGTTGACCCCTTGAACTGGGTTGCCTCCATAATCCAGTGAACAACCTGTATAATACTTACTCTGCATTAAATCCATTGACATGTAGAATCCTCATCTGTTTGACTATGGTGCTCTTTCCAGATTCACCAGCCCCTGTGTAGAGAAAGTTTACAGAGGGGTATAATATGAGAAAGAGGTGGGAGAGAGGAAAAGGGTGAATAAATATAAGTGATTCCTTTGATATTACTATTTCACCTCATGGGAAAAACACATCCACACTAAAAAGGAGTGAGACATGGGGGACCAAGTTATGCTGTTAGCCCCCATTAGACCTATTGAAAATCAAAGCTTGCCAATATGAAATTTACAGTTAATAGATAATATGTTTCTGCCTCCTTTATTATTTTAACAGCAAGATAACTGGTAATTAAAACAAAACATATACGCCGGAATAAAAAAAATTCTTCAACTCAACGATACCAAAGCAATGCTAGGACCTCATCAT